>SRHC01002726.1:209185-225252 GCA_004794325.1 Pomacea maculata
CATCCGTGGAGTCGACTCCAGTCTGAATATCACAGAAGAAATATTAGACATAAAATCCATGCATGGGACAACGACAGGAAAGGACATTTTTGACAACGTATGTCAAAGTGTAACTGACATGAACCTGCCCTGGGACAAACTTGTTGCACTTACAACAGATGGAGCGCCAGCGATGTGCGGCCCAAAGAGTGGACTAGTTGCAAGGATGTGGTCACATATCCAAGAAAATTGTAGTGGGGAGTAGAAAGCATATCACTGCATAATACACCAAGAATCGTTGTGTGCTAAAGTCCTCAACATGGAGCTTATTTGTGTGAGCAACTTTTCTCTGTGATGAAGATCAACAAAACATAACACAGGAGTCGTCTTACTGATGTACACTTGCAGTCCATCCTGAGAATCTCCACAACACAGCCCAGCCAGATTGTCTGAAGGTTAAATTAGATAAAACTAAAATAATTATTTTTTAGTAAAGGAGGTCACCTAACAGCTAGAGAACAGTCGCTATAAGGGAAAGATAAATTGGAAGTAGTTAATATATGCACATACCTGGGATTCTCTACCAAGCTTGGTGTAAATAATGCTGTGAGTGATTAGTGATAAGAGGTAAACGAGAGACCATTAAAATACCAAACCGAATGAATATCCTGAAATACAAGTGTGCAAAAATATTTTTCAAGCTGTTTGATTCGCAGATCTGCTAGATGGGGTATGATATCTGGGTATCAAAAATGCATAGGGTGCTATTTTCTGTGGATTTTAGCTATGTATGGATGCTTCACCTAGTGGAGAATGAGAAACTGTTTTTAAAGAAATTTAGAGATAGGCTAAGGGATATTTATGGTCAGGAATGGTATGCTGATCTTCAGAATAGCTCACAGTCTGATATGTATGGTAGTTTCAAAGGTTGTGTAGAACAAGAAAAGTATATTGATATTTTAAGCAAGAATAACATAAGAAAGCCGAATACTCATTTTAAAGGAGTATTAGAGATAAATAGTCATTGGAACCGTTTCACTTAATCTCCAGTAGCTCGCCATTGTCCCTTGTGCCAAGGTGTATGACAGAGGATGAAGTACATGTGTTAAGTATATGTCCTGTTTTGTACAAATTTGAGAGATAAATACTGTAAAATATTGAAGTAAGGACCTTATATAGCAGCATCAGTGAGTCAGTAATTAGACATTTTGGACTTTTATATTCTTGATGTAGGAAAAATGTTTGACATTGAACTGTTAAGCTGTGTGGTAACTGACCAAGAGAAGAAGGGTGTTGGTGTATGAAGATGTGAAGGTGAATGTGTGTATAAGGAAGGCAGAGACAGAATGATGGGTCAGGGTGGGTATAGGAGCTGTGGTTGGGGGAGGGAGGTAAAAGGTATTATAGGTGTGTGGAAGGGGGTGTGCAACCTTATAATCTTTTCTATTATGTCTTCGCTGTATAATTATATGCATATATGAGTGTAAGAATACAGGTGAATTATGAATGAAAATGGGTGTATAGCCAGATTTGAGTAGGTTCTTGAACCTTTGTTGTAGTCAATATGCTTAAAGCAATAACAGATTTGTCTGTCTCTCATGCACAACCACACACATATATGTAACAAGGTGACCTACCACGCGGCTCACACTCGTGTTCACTCTTTAAATAATGCTCGAACGCATAGCCATAGGTCGTTGGAACGTCTTTATTACAGTGACCGCTTGCTGGCCACCTGAAGCTTAAAACAGAACGTAACTCCAAGCACAGACTTAGTCCTTAGTTAACTGGGCTGCTGGTTGGTGATGACTTGTCGTGTCCTTCTCTCAAGCTGCTCTCTCTTTTCCTTCTCCCCTCAACCTCTCGTCTTCCATTTTTATATCCCCTGGGATACCTGGCCATACAGGATGGCTGCGCTTTTGTGTCCACCTGGAGGGAGGGTGTTTGGGCTGGGTGCTGCCCCTTCTCTCGCTATCCCCTCCGTTCCCCCCTGGACCTAAGATAAACCAGCATACCATTCAACACTACCTGTCCACGCTACTGACCAATCAGCCTTCAGCTGGCATCTTAGTCAGCCTCTACCACATACATACCAAATAATTAAAATTTCATGGCAGGCAATATTTGCATATTTGAATTCATGTTTTACATGTTTATCATTGTAGGAATAACATCTCATTGTTTGACCTGGCTGTACCAGACACACACTGTGCTGCTAATCCAGGGGAAGGGTACAGCTGCCCTAAGGGCATGACATGTGTGTCTCTTAACCTGACACCAGAGATCATGGGCTTCAATGGTTTTGACAACCTTGGTCTGTACTAATAAATTCACTTTTAATAAATGCATTTGATCTTTCCATCCCTTGCTGTGTAACTTCTTTTGACTAGGGTAAACAGAACCGATTTGATAATGCCAAGCTTTGGTAATGAGACAGCATATTTATTTAGATTGTTTGAAGACTGTGCATGAAGTTTTTTGAAAAATACATTATATTTAAAGTGATCAACATGAAGAGTCAGTTTGCTGCTGTTTGACAAATGGCCTTAGACTATTTAAAAAAGGAAGAAACAACAAATACCATAAACAGTTATTAATGCAGTACCCTTTCCTAATAATAAACATGTAATAATAGCAATTTAAACACTTTCTTGAGTAGTCTGAGTCATACACAGAATCTGGTCGGTAGAAACAATATATTCTGTAATATTTTATATTATGTAAATTTTAGCACCTTTAACACAACCATTTATTATTATCTAGTTTCAAAGATGTGCTATTTGCCAATGAGGAGGTCACACAGTCTATGCAGTGTTCTCGATCTATCCTCTCTGCTTCATGATCATACAATCTATAAATGATTTGCTCTGTGGACAAGAACTATTTAGTATTAATTTATCTGATTTTATTGTGGGTTAAAAAGGACTTTGTAAATGTGAACTATGAGCTGTAACTCGTAACCATCTTAGTCTTTGAAAGGAAGCTACACCACTGCTTTGCTATTTTTGACTTTTGTGTTCAGTTGAATTGATTGGCACTCTTACAAGAAAGTAATCTGTCTTCTGTGATATAATTTTCAACAGTTAGCACCCACAGATATCTTCAAAGCTATGGCTATTGCTCGCACACTGTTATATGAACTGGGTAGTATCACAAAACTCATCACACTACAAAAATAAATGAATATATTAAGGAAGAAACTGTTGACCTCTACATCAATTGTTTATGGATTACTTCCCTTAAGGAGGTAAACAGGCAGTCAGTATTTTATGTTTGAAAGTAGGTACAGTTATTCTGTCAGAAAATAAAATGTGTACCTATTAGAACAGGAGTTGTGGATGGCAAAAAATACAGTATCAATACACTTCTTATATTAATGTGTTGTCACCAAATAATTTTTTTCTTATTTCAGCTACCAGTGTATTTACAGTTTACCAAGCAGGATCACAGGAAGGCTGGGTGTTTATAATGTACAATGCCATTGACAGTTTGCCCTCTTGGAAAGCGTATCTCTATTTCATCTCTCTCATTTTTTTTCTTGCTTGGCTAGTTAAGGTAAGAAAAACTCATCTTCATATATGAGTGAATCAATTGTATTTTCTTATACAGTCAGCAGCTGCAAAAAGTAAAATAATTTTTAAAAGTGGTTGCTTAGTCTTCTTTGTAAGAAGTGGTGCATGTAGAATGTGGTGCATGTAGGCATGTTTCCTCTTTCCATCAACTGTCCAACGAAGGGCTATTTTGGGTAGTGCCTCTGATTTCATTATGCACACATGCCCTAGCCATTTCCACCTTCAATTTCGAATTATGGTTTGTCATATTTATGCAGCTGGCTCTTATAAGGATTTCTTTGTTAGAACATGTATAGTTATGCTTGGCCAGAATATCTTTAAGATTTTCCTCAGACATTTTGTGTGGAAGGCCTCTAGTTTCTGCCTGATTTTTGGTGTTATCTTTCAACCTTCACTCCCATGAAATGACATTGCTTCTGTACATTTTGGACTTTCAAATTTATTTTAGCATGGCTAAGGCTTGATTTTCATTCATGAGTCTGTCACATCCTTTTCTGTGTCTCCATCTGTTGTTGCTAGACTGCCAAGATATGTAAATTCATGGACTTTCTCTGCTTCTGTGCTACCAGTTGTGATGGGTTCTATATATTGACTTGGTGTTCTCTCTCGTTTCTTTTGTTTGTCTATTTTTACTTTAAGTCCTATTTTTTCACACAGTTGTGGTTATTTTGTTGATCTTTTCCTGAGCATCCTTGTATTGGCTGGGTAGCGTAACAGTATCATCAGTATAATCTAAGTCTTCCAGTACTGATGTAGGAGCTTGTGAATTCCTCTTATTGTCTTTAGTTGTTTGTTTCATAAGCAAGTTCATGGCCAGTTGTTTGTTAAGTTGATGTTACTGCAAATCACATGACAATGAAAATCTGTTCTTTTATTGTGTGTAGTGTTCCATACTGATGCATGATTTTCCATAATGATGGTGTATACTGTCAAATGCTTTCGTAAAGTCTATGAACTGTGTAGTGAGTGCTGTTCCATTCTTTTGCTTTGTTGTTTAATTTGGTTCAAAGTGAAGATTTCATCACCGCATGACCTTCCTTTGTAAAACTTACTCTTTCACGCCTGATGATGTCATCAATGGTAGGCATTTTCAAAATGATTCAGTGGAAGATTTTGCTTGTCTGTGATATTGGTTATATATATCACCAACTATTACAGTCCTTTAAGTCACTTTTCTTTGACAGTTTAATGATCATACCCTTCTTTCGTTCTTCTGCTGTTTGCTCAGTATTCCATATTTTCTGGAAGATCTTATTGAGCAGCTTTGTGATTTCTTCTTCCTTCAACTTCAGCATTTCAGGGCATCATTTCCTGGGGCTTAGCCATTTTTTAGTTGTTGGATGGCTTCCTTTCTTTTACTTCTGATGGGGCCCAGATTTATGTCCAGGTCTTCTTCACTTTCTGGATATTTGGTAGTACTGGAGGGTGTGGTCAATTTAGCTGCAACTCCAAAAACTCCTTCCAGCACAGACACCACTCCCATCACCTTTTTGTTTTTCTACATATATTCATGCTGTCTCCTACAATATGGAGAAGAAATATCATTTTTGGTGGTGGAATTTCTTTCTTCAAGTACTTTCCAGATGACATGACAGCTAGTTTCCTCTCACCTTCCCACAGTGGGTCTTAGTTGTGGTCCAGTTGAAAAATGAAAGGTGAACTCACTGGTCATGCAGGGTGAGAAGGAAGGTGACTTGGTTGAATCTGCATTCTTTCCAGTCATTGATCCATATTTATCCAATCAGGAGCATACAACTGGGATTGAATTGTCTAGAGTGACTTTAATATAGTCATGTCATTGGGTATGTCTTCAAAGAAAAACATTTTATGACAACAAATAGTAGTTTATTGTAGATTTGTAGGGTGTAGGTACTTGAAAACTTTCTATTCATGCACAAACTATTTAGAATGTTGCCGTCTAGCTAACCAGCCTGCACTGTTGAATTCCTGATCACATATGCTTCATTGAGTTTCACAGCTGCTGAAGGGGGCATTGTTTTTAGATATGTTTATATATGTTTATGTTTATAAATATGTTTATAGATATGTTTATAAACGGGATTTTGTGGCTATATCTTTAGATTTTCATGGTTTGCTGGACCTGTTTGAGCTAGGTTGAAAATTTTCTGTCATCCCTGCTTTTGTTGACCTTACATAATAGTGTTGTTTTCAGTCTCCTTAATTGATTTCCTCTCTTTTTCCAGAATGTGTTCATTGCAGTCATCATTGAGACATTTGCTGAGATTCGTGTACAGTTCCAACAAATGTGGGGGTCACGAGGTGGAGCAACTGAATCTGATGCATCACAGGTAGAATTTCTTTGTAGTGTGTCTTTTTAATTGTTGGTGTGTTATGCAATTTTTATGAATGTAACAAGAGTTACCTATCACATAGCAGACACTTGCACACATTTTGTGGAGATAATGTTAAAAGCAATGCAAATTCTTGCAGAAGACTGCATGGACCTATGTCCTGGCCTGCAAACCATGTGATCCATTCTAGAAAACAGCATACGGCCCCACTCACCAGACAGAAATGTCAACAATTCAGATAGACATTTCATTTTATCCTGTAACTGTTCTTGGAGGTACCAGTCATAGGGGAGACATGGTGGCATGCAGAGGAGAACTTGTGCCACCAGGGCTGGTCTTTCACCCACATGAGAAGGTCCAGTCCACTCTTTCACGCTAGTCGCCCAGCTTTATTTTTGTTTGCCTTATTGTCAGCCAGATTTAACATATCCATAGAGCAAAGTGTCATGTTGAACCACATGACTGAACCACTTAAGTTTCCGCTGCTTGGTGGTTGCAAGCAGAGACTCCCAGGGACCTACCATGCACGTGACTAAGCTGTTTGTCTTTTTTCCCCTGTAGGAGGTCCGATTTTCACATTATAGGACAAGAAGCACAAAGTAGTAATACATAATACATGTAGTGGCAGCTTTATATTAGCAAACATGAGAAAGCAATCTGTGAAAGAGAAGAGAAGTTATTAAATGTTTTGTAATTTTACCTGGCTATGCTTGTGCATGCTTGGTGGTGATGATGCTAAAGGGATAACCAAAGGGCATTCTACCTATGATGTGGATCACTGCTTTATAACTACAACACTAGATTTGTCTGCAGCTTCAATTTTTGACCTTAAAGCAACACCAACTCTCATTGAAAACTCTGTCTCTGAATGGAATGTAAACCACACAGTCTAGCATGCATGCTTAATTAGTTGCAGAAGCTGACTGTACTTTGGCTCTTTATGTTGTGCAAATCTTTCTTTCTCAATATTTTAGAGGTCCTCTGAGGATCTTATTCTTCAAGTCTCAATTGATTTTTTGTTGTTAGAAAAGACGTGTGTTTTGTATATATATATCTGTATGTTAGAACAAAATTACATGGATTTTGACTGTTGAATAATTTCAAAGCTCAGAAAGCAAAATACTAGGACCAATATTATCTGTTGATGCTTTCCAGGTGATACAGAGTGATGGAACTATGTGGCGCTTGGTGATGATGGATGAGAATAAAGCACAAGGCCTAGCTCCGCCTATTTTTCAGCGTGTATTGCGAAGCAATTTCTTCCACACTCTCATTCTGATTCTTATTCTTGTTGATGCAGCTATTGCAGCCAGTCTTCGCTTCAACCATTATGACAAACTGCCTGCACATAAACTGGATATGTTTTATTATGCAGAGGTAACCATAACCTTTTTAAATATTGATCTTTTAATTAAGCCTCAGCTACTGCAGAAGTCTTCCTTATAATTTCTTTGACATATTTGCAACCTCATCAAAACTGTAATATTTGAGGGAAGAAGTTATTGACTATTTCACTAAGTCTTTTATGTTATTTGGAGGTAAGAATGGTTTCCTGACAATAAAACTACTGTGTCAGAAAACCATAATCATGTGCAGGAAGGCTTGTTGTATTTATTAGATCGTGCTTTTGCTTATACCTTTCTCTCATTCAAGCATAAGTCTTTTCATAAAAAAATGTCAGATTCTACTCTTTTTGAAAGGTATTGCATAGTCGTGAAGGGATATCAAGACCCTGCAGATGTTACTTTACCTTAAATTGTTTGTGTCACTGCTTTATAACTACAGCACTATATTTCACTGCTTTGTAACTATAGCACTAGACTTCACTGCTTTATAGGATGTCAGGAAGTGGTATTCTGTAGTATAGCAGCATGAGCATACTACAAGTGTATGCATAATGTGCATTGATTCTCTGTTTAATGTGGCATGCACCCATGTACAGTAGAATGTTTTGCACTAAGATATGCAAGTGCTATACGAAGTATAGTGGTTACAGGTTGTGACACTTGAAAACATGATTTTCAAACTATGTGTGAATAGCTGCTAATAACATTCATAACTTGAGGACTTTTTAACTGAACAGCACTTTATCAGAGCAACATTGATGATTTATCAGAGCAACACCTAGATTTTGATGTGCATTAGTTATAGGTACTCATAAATCTACAGAAATGAAAGATACACCTTTTCTGTGACCAGGTTGTGCTGACCATTCTTTTTGACCTGGAGGCAATATTTAAAGTGTGGTGTCTTGGAATACGTGGCTACCTTCGACGTTCGCTTCATGTCTTTGAGTTGGTGCTAGTGTTTGGCACCACCCTTCACATCATACCTGAGCTTTACCGCACTCCACTCACCTTCTTTCAGGTTTCTTCGAGAGTTTACTCTTTTAATCTTTAGATTTTTATATTATATCTTGACCATGTCTTACATGTGGCAATTTTTTCATGCTTTTTCATGATTGAGAGTGATACAAGATGACCAACAAAACTTCATTTAAGGTACTTAGAACTGGACGAAGCTACATTTACAAAATATCAGTCAGTCCATGTATTTCATTCCAGATGCCGAGGGTTATTTGTAATTTTGCACAGGAACACAACAAGCAGCTGGTTGGTTGTAATGTTGCACAGGAAAAAGTGACAGGTTCTTTGTTGAGTGAATTGCTGGGAGTGGAAACTCCTAAGAAAATGTTAGGTCCTAGCTTTAAAACTCCTAAAACACCTGTATGACAGGAAAGATGTGTCTTATGGGTAGAAAGGAGATAACAGATTAAAGAGTATTCAGCTATGGGGAGTAGGGGTAGATGTTATCACAGTGCGAGGCTAAGATGCTTTCTGAACAGTCATTGGATGACCGATGAGGTAACCAAGAAACCAGTGGCTGGTTAAATTCAAGGATAAATGTGTATGAGCAAGCTAGTTCAAGAGCTTTTGGAGTGTTTAAACAAGAGAGGATGTGCAGGATATTTTGCATCAAGAACAATATTTGTGCATTGCCCAGCCCTGCAGAGGGTAAAATAACAGTTTCAAAAACAGTACATAATAATTTTTAAAAATGCTTGCTACTCCTTAAGGAGCATTACTTCTTAAGGAGCATAGGGCCTCAACAAGTCCTCACCAGCAGACCCGGTTTTGGGCAGCCACACCCTCAGATGGAACCATGTTGTTCCAATGTCCTTTGCCTTGCTCTCTGGTGTTCTTTTCCAAGTCTGCTTAGGTCTCCCAACTCTCCTCTTCCTCTGAGGGTTCCAGTCAAGTGCCTGCCTAGCAATGGTGTCAGCTGGTTTGCGAAGGGTGTGTCCTATCCAGCCCCATTTGCACTTTTGGTGTCTTGGCTAGTGGCATTCTGGTTGGTTCTTTTCCACAGGCTGCTGTTGGCAATCATTTCAGGCCATCTTATTCCCAGAATATGGCGTAGACATCTGTTGGTAAAGGTCTGGAGCTTTTTGTTGATAATGTTTGTCACTCTCCAGTTTTCAGAACCACGCAAAAGGACAGCTTTCATGTTGGTGTTAAAGATGCAGGTCTTACTGCAGAAGGATAATGCTCAGGAGTTCCTGATGGGGCGTAGGCTGTTAAAAGCATGCCTGGCCTTGTTGATGCAGCTTGTTGTCATCGTCCTCTCCACCATCCTCGTTGACAATGCTCCCCAGATACACAAAGTGATCTGTTTCCAGGATATTCTCTCCTAGAAGTTGGATTGTCAGTTCCTGCTTGTTGTTGCTTCTCATTACTTCGGTCTTTTTTCTGTTGACCTTTAAGCCAGTCTTCTCTGCTTCCTCCGTTAGCTTACTCAGTTTGGTTT
The DNA here is from genome assembly GCA_004794325.1 of Pomacea maculata. Lineage (NCBI taxonomy): Eukaryota > Metazoa > Mollusca > Gastropoda > Architaenioglossa > Ampullariidae > Pomacea > Pomacea maculata. The sequence continues at coordinate 218,856 of SRHC01002726.1, forward strand.
ATACATGCTGTTGCTGATGAGATAGGAGACTAATGTCATCTACAAAGTCCAGGTCCCCTAGCTGTTTGGTGAAGGTCCACTGGATTCTAATGTTGTTGTCTTGGGTTGCCTTGCACATAATCCAGTCTAAGATCATCAGGAAGATTGTCGGTGATAATATGCGACCCTGTGTTCTTTATTATGAAAGGTTTACTGTTTGACATTGTGAATAACTTGGCACGACAAGTCTTTGTACAACTCTGGATAATGTTTATGAGCTTAGGTGGAAATCCGTAGTGGATCACCAGCCTTCTGATGACACCCCTTTCTACACTGTCAAATGCTTTCTCAGCGTCCACTAAAGTTATATAAAAGTAGGATTGACACTCAATAGACTGCTAAGTGATGGTACAGAGGGCGGCAATGTGGTCAATGCATGACCTGTCCTGGCAAAATCCTGCTTATTCTGGTCTCAGTCTCTTGTCTGGTCTCTTTAGTCTCTCTAATATTACCTTTGTCAGGACTTCGCTGGGGATGGACAGCAGCATGATCCCCCGCCAGTTTTTGCACTGGGAGAGGTCTCCTTTCTTTGGTAACTTGACCAGGTAGCCAGTTTCCAGTCTGTTGGTCATGTTTCCCAATCTTGTATAGGAAGGGCTGTAAAATTTTTGATGTTGTTTCTGGGTCTGCCTTTAGTGCTTCTAGGGGTATGCCATCTGGGCCTGCTGCTTTGCCACTTTTCAATCTTTTGATAGCTTTGATAATTTATGTCTTAGTGGGAGGGCTGGTGTTGATGTGAAGTTGTTCAGTTGCTGGTGGTATGTCAGGTAAGGGTGGTTTACAAGGTTGATTCAGGATCTCTTTGAAGTGTTCCATCCAGTGGTCTCTTTGTCCTGCATCATTTGTTAGGGTCTTGCCGTCTTTGTCTTTCACCAGCATTTGGTTTAATATTCCTGCCTGACAGAGTTGGTGTTATTTCATATAGTAGCTTCATATTTCCTTGTATAGGTGCTGTCTCTGCTTATTCTATCAGTTTATGGGTGAAGCATCTCTTGTTCTTCCTGACAGACCTCTTCACTTGGCAGTTGGCTTCCCAATATTCAGCTCGGATACCTTCCTTCTCTTGCTGGTCTTGACACTGGTTGAGCTTCTGTTTCAGTCCCTTTCTTGATTCAATCTTTGCCCAGGTCTCTTGTGTCATCCATTCCTTGTGTATTCTTTTCCTCTTCCCTATAACATCTGTACAGGTTCTTCCAAATGCTCTTGTGTTGCCCAGTGTACTTCCACTGATTCTGCTGTAAGTTCTTAAAGAGCCTTATACTTATCCTTGATTTCATGGTTATAAATTTTCCTTGTTTCCTTGTTCTTGAGGTATTGAGTATTGAACTTGTGGTGTGGTCTTCCTGCTGGATCAGTTAAAGACTTCAGCTTAATCTTAAAGACTGCCACTAGGAGCTAGTGGTCTGAAGCAACATCTGCACCTCTTCTCACTTGGACATCTCGGAGACTCCTTCTCCACTTGCAAGCAACTGTATTATGGTCAATCTAGTTTTCCGTCTGGCCACCAGGGAAGTCCAAGTTGTTTTGCATGCTTTCAGTTTTACTGGCATATATATATCTGCCATTCTTGATTTATAAGTTGTTTTGGTTATCAAGGGTCTTTTAAGGTAATTTACAGGGCTATATGTTCTTTATGACTACAGTATATTTTTTAATTGTAAAATATATTCGGATTCCCTGCTACTTCTGCATGAAATCTAAGCATTTTAGTCATGCATTATTAAAAATCTTTGCAGCTATAGATTTTCATGTGCTTTGGGTACAGGTGATGAGGCTAGTGCGACTTATCAAGGTGTCACCAATGCTAGAAGGGTTCTGCTACAAGGTAGGTATTCACCTTATACAGATAATATACAGATAAAAAGTGTGGGAATAGGTGTTAGGGTTTAGAAGAGAACTTCATAAGATGGAAAATTGCTTTCATTCTCTCAAAGATCATGCCCATGTCATTTAGATGCATTGCTTAAGCACATATGCAAAATGACCTGATAAGACAGAGAGTCTGGTTTAAACAGTTTCTCCTATTTAAAACAATTTTCATTAAAAAAAAGTACTAAAAGTGTCCTTTGCACTGTGTGTGTATAAAACTGATAAATAGATTTAAGACCTAAAAGTATTTAAAATTATAAATGTGTCGTGCAACTGACCCCTAAAAAGCTTTTACTTCATCTTTTTATTCGAACATAAAACATCTCTTCTGTTTTTCTCAATCTTCCTCTTGTTACCTGAACACAGATGGAGTAACAATAAGAGATACTAGGTACTCGAAATTGGTTAGCATCAACGACTGCATGATGATGTGCAAAATATGAATATTCAATGTTGATCAGAACATCGTTCACTACATTAATAAATACAGCAACTATGTATTAATCTCAAGAGAAAAATCAGTAGCCTATCCTACATAGTTACAAAGCATAAGGTTTAAGCACATTTCATTACTCCATGCATTAGATAACAACTAGTGATGCTAATGCATACCAAGGTAAGATTTAATAATAAGAAGAAATAAGTTTTATCACACAGCATCACAACCAAACCTGGTTGCACTCTTTGTGCTGACCAATAATCAAACGACATTAAAAATACTGGCTAACTATAACTATACTGGCTAACAATGCTGTGATGCATAAAACATTCAGCCACTGAGGTGCAGGTTTAAGAGTCCACAGGTAATCAAGGTTAAAGTAAGACATTAAGTCTGCAAGAATGCATGTTGTTTATAAAATGCTACATAAAAAGGAAATTGTTAATGCATAATGGTAAGAAAATAAATACAGGTAGTCCTCGACTTACGACGGGGATCCGTTCTAAACGCGGCGTTGTAAACCGAATTTCGACGTAAGTCGGATCATATGTTCATACAGTGCTATACCACAATAACAGTACAGTACTACAAACATTTAGCCTATCCAAACACCTATCCTAACACAGTACCCTACATAATTATCAATAAACATAAGTACTGTAAAATATTGTAGTACAGTACGTTTAATAATGAAATACTGTACTGTAAGTGCTGTAGCAGTAATAAACAGTGTTAGGTTAGGCAGACGTTTCCAAAACAAGCCTGTCTCATCCACGTTGAACACTGGTTGAGCACAGTAACCACCCTCCTCAATTATCTTAGCCAATGCATTAAGAAACTCAGTTGCTGCTTTCTCATCAGCACTAGCAGCTTCACCTTGCACTTTAATGTTATGGAAATTGGCACGATCCTTAAACCTCATAAACCAACCCCTACTCGCCACAAATTCTTCACTTTCACTTCCTTCCCCCTTTTCTCTTTTCAATGCCTCAAACAGTCGCCTAGCCTTCTCCTGAATAACCATAAAACTCACAGGGATACGGCGTTGATTTTGGTCTTCCAACCAAAGCGCCAATAATCTTTCCATCTCAATAATAAGCCCACTACGTTTCTTTGTTATCACTGTCGCTGTAAGTGGGAATGAGTGTCGTAACCACGAAACGACATAACTCGAGACCGTCGTAACCCAAGGACTACCTGTACAAAAGATCAAGTATAATATTTTTTAAAAAAACACATTTTCAGTGAGCATTTGAATGCTACCTTTTGATCAAAATAGAGAAACACAGGAGAATACACAATGTCCGCATGTGACTATTTTTCTTTGAGGAATAGAGTGTGCAAGTTAGATGAGCAGAGGTTTTAACCAGGAGTGTGGACAGAGATAAGAAAAATGGAGGAGCCAGTAAAGAATACATAGTAGAGTGTTGAGACTTTATAGTCAGTTCTTGCTTTAATTGCTAGCTAGTGCAGAATTGATGAAGCATGTTCAGATTTGCAAGTCTGGAAAATGAAACAAGACATGGAATTCTGGACTTTTTCAGGCTTGTGAATAAAATGTTGTGGGCAACCAGCAAGAAGATAGTTGTAGAAGTGTAATCTGAACAAAACTAAAGAACAAATGAGAATCTTATAAATCTGAATAAATAAAGTATTTTAGCTTATTTTCAGTCATCCATATCCTAGCATCTGAAATGCAATCTTTATTGCTGTGAATAACATTGTATTTCTAAGTGGGAGATTAGCTAATATGTAACTCGTCTGTGAAAAATGAAAGTTGCATGTCTGATCCCTTATTGCTACAAGTGTTTCTTATCATAGATTAAGTGGAATTAGATAAAACAAAATAAACATTACCGCAAACACATGTTGTATAGTCTTGTACATACCGTTATTGCATTAATCATGTAGAAAATCTGGGAATAATATACATAAAGAGGATCTAATTTAAGCAGCCTCGATCAACACAAGGCATCTACCTGAGTCATAACTAACTTATTGTAAATTAAGAAATAAGTTAACCTGAATCCCCTAATCACTAAAGGAGAAATACGAGAAAGCTACCTTTTGTTTTCCAACAAGTGAACAAACAGTTGGGTGGAAATGAAAAAAAACATGTCCAAGAAAATTTTAACGAATATTGTATTTTCATCATCTTTTTGCTTTATGTATAATACTTCTTTAGTCTACATAGTTTGAAAGTTTGGTTCTCTTCATGGTATTTGGTCTACATTTACTCTTTTCTTTAGATCTTTGGGCCACCCAAGAAACTTGGAAGCCTTATTCTTTTCACCATGTGTTTGCTTATCATTGCATCAAGTATCAGTCTCCAGTTATTTTGCTTCATTGATGGCTTTGACAAGTTTGCTACCTTTCCACAGGTAAACATCACTTTTTTATCATTTTTGTGAGCTTATTAAATGCATTAAGTAAATCAGTTTTTTTAACTCTTTCCTTATGCATCATTCCTGCAGAAGTAAACGTCTTCACATCTACAGTAATTGTTTTGCACACTGTGAGGCGAGTTGGGTAGTAACAAAACACATTGTGCTGTGTGCATAATTATAAACTGCTAGTTCTGGGATTGTTTTACTATAAATTACTTTCATGAAGGAGCTAAAGTAGTCAACTAGTCAGGTATTTTGTTATATTATTATATTTTCCTTTATCATTATTGGTCTGCGCAGTGCAATCTCTCGGTCATGATACTGTGCATTTTGTTCCCATTATTATTATGTTTGAAAGTAGGCAAAAAGTTGGCCAAGAGCTGTGTTTGAGACAGTCACCAATTACACAGTTGGGCATGAATTTTTACTTCAAAAGCCAAAAGACAAGATAATAGTTTGTCATTTTAAGTCTAATGTATATTTTAATAACATATTTAATTGTGTGGTGATTTATATATATTTTATGCAAATAATATTTTTTAATTTCTGCCTCATAACCTACTTTCATGACAGGAGCTGTCCATTCCATACAAATATTTCACATGAAATTAGTACAAGAAAACAAAAAAAAAAGAAAACTATATTTTTTGCAAATCACATGACTTGAATGTTTAAAAATTGCTCTTTAAAATGGTGCATCAATGATTTGTTGTAGGTTAATAGGTGTAAATATTGAAACACATTGTACTTTGTGCCACCTATAGTACTGTTCTAAGTATTGCATTGTTTTTCATCTGTATTAAATATGTTAAAATTAGGTCCCCATGACAACTTGAGCAATGTATGATCAAAATATCTTTTCTCCCAGTTTTACCTTTGATTTTCATAATGTTCCTGACTGAAGAATAGGTGGGTAACCTTGAACAAAAGCATAATGTAGCCTATAGTTAATATCTTCTTTCGTGAATGATTTTGGTTTTGAAATGAGTATTAATTAGATGAGATTCTGATCAATATAAGGGATTTCAGATTTCCTGTCTTAAATCATAGGAGACCCAGGACTAAATCCCATGCCAAAATCTTACTGACATTAGTTTCTCAGCTTTGTAATGGTTCTGCTTAATTTTTTTTAATTTCTGCCCTGTAACCTACTTTTGAGACTTGAGCTTTCTGTTCCATAGAGTTGTTATGGGACCCAGATTTTTAGTTAACTGTTCTGCAAAAACAGTGGAACTCTCCTCCCTTCTGTATCTACCACCTTCCCACCATTAAATCTTTGAAATGTGCACTAAAAAACACATCCGCTCTATGATCATTACTCCTTATAGCAATCAATTGTCAACATAGTTGTCAATAGCTGGGATTATATTCTATTGACTTGTCTGTTTGCTCATCTTTTTCTGCAGATTCACGATCCTCTCTATCCTTAATGTTTGTTCCCTGATTCTGCTTTGTGTCATGTTTGTCTTTTGTTACTTAAGATAACACTTTATTTATCCCACATTCCCATTCTTCTGTCTTTCATATTCTGTCCATGTCTCCCACTAGTCTCAAGCACTGAGGGCATGTTTCTTCTTGAGCTTGATTATGCATGATGTAAATTGTAAGTTTATTATTAATAATAAATATAATTAATACAAATTAATTTTTATGCTTTTTTTTT
>SRHC01002726.1:225272-274165 GCA_004794325.1 Pomacea maculata
TTTTTTTTTGTTGGTTAATGTGACTTTCAACAGACTTTGCATTTTTTGCAAGGAAAGTGCAATCTGTTTTTTTAATTGATATTAAAGCATGAAAAAGGGATAGCAAAATAAAAAGTGGTGTAAGTGTCTCTAACTTTATGCTAGTTGTGCAGAATTCTTTTTCTTCGGTAATTATCGACTGTATTTATCACATGATTATTTGGGGTTGTTTTATATGCACTGAATTTATTAAGAGTTAACTTATTTGGAACATTAGATTGTGAATCTTGATAATTAATAGTCATCATAGAGACTCCTTGATTGAGTTCACTTCAACTGGCAGAATTATTTTTGAGCAGGTATAAGCCTATATGTTCTGCTTTAAATTGTTGCAAGAAGTATGACACAAAAATAGTTATGTTTAGATAGAAAAAAGAAAGGTGTTTAAATAATTCAGAGATAATGGATAATTGTTTCATCATATTATTCAGAATTATAAAGATAAAACTCAAGAATAGTGACTAAGGAAAAAATCTTCCTAAAGGATAGCACAAATTTATTTCATAGCAAATATATTTTTAACTGTAATCTGTTGTTTAATGTGAAAACAAATGAGGTAAAGCCTCCTGCATTTTCCATGGTATGCATGGTGCTAATGTAGAAAGTGTTGCATATTTTTTTATCCAATTGGTTGTTTTTGACAGTTTAAAGATGATGAAGCTAATTATATTACAGAGGATTGACTTTTATAAATGTGCTTCACAAGTTTAATTGATTTTTTTATGAAGAAAATGTCTTTATCTGTACTTTATTCTTTTCTCTCAGCACACTAGAACTACTATTAGGTATAACCATTCCTTAGTTTCTGTGTTTGAGTAAACTTCAGGCTTCATTTGTCTCTGGAATGGTCAGTGTAAAGCGCTTTTGGTTGATTTATTACCATGATTTATGTGGTTTGTATTCACTTTTTCTCAGTTATTTTTTTTATGGAATCTTAAAGGCCAATATCCTCCCACCTGGGGGAAATGAGTGGTATCGCCCATGTGAGGGAAGGTAGGAGCACACGCCATGCGGAATGCTAGCGGCCAATCATCTTCAATTACTACCCTGACAAAAGGTGGGGTGGACATCACAGGCACCACCGAATAGCCTGGCAATAAAACGTCTCCCTCTGCTCACCCGACCATTGTACTTGCCGTAGGCTCTGAGCGCTGAGGTGAAACGACTTCTGTATGAACATACTGTCAGGGTTAGGACTGAGTGTATTCTCTACAAACAAACAAAACTAGACTATACGAAGGAGAGAAGAATGAACAGCGCAACTGACACAAACATAAAAAGAACTGAATTTTCAAACTTTAATTTTATTGCTTGTTTGTCTGTCTCTTTATCTCTTATCTTTCTTTCTTCATAAGTGGGGATATCAAGGTGAGCTGGTTACACTTGTCATGGATGTTTTGGAAGTGTGGAATACATCCATCCAACAAGTGCCTTAGTCTCACAGGGTCGCCATCGCAATGTTTAATACACCAGTACACATGATCTCTGACCGCTGCTGTCTTGTCACTGAGCTGAGGGTGCCACATCTTGCCGATGTTGTCTTTACTACCTTGCGCCAGTTTTTTCATCCCAGCTTTTATACTTTGAGTAACATGCCACCTCTCGTTAATGTTTCTAACACCTTTATTTTTCACTAACTTATTAACTGTCACGTTACGATCGTGAACATGCTCATAAATTCTAACACCTGCCTTATTCATACTTTCATACATCCTCTCGCACCCACCACCAGGTGCTGCTAGGTGCACATGTCATCCTCTTTGGTGATATGCTGAAGATTTAGAACCTTGTGGGTTGATACTACCAGAGTAACATCATCAGTGTGATATGAATTTTTTTGACATGCATGCCTTGCATCTGTCATCACACTGATCCCGTCGGTCAGAGGAAACTGTTTCGCTTGAAGTAAAACTGCGACAGACTGGCGCTTCAAGAAGTCAACAGCTGCAGATCCGTGGCAGCTGTTTTCACAAATGTATCATTTACATGTCCCACATTGGCACAATAAGCAAATCTTTTATATTGAATGGGGATAATCCCCGATGTACTGTAAGGTACATTCTTTCACTTACAGAATAACTGTGACCTAATGGAGACTAGTTACGAATACAGACGATATTATGTCCGTGAGGACAACCAAAGATGATCAGCACATGTCCACACATTTTTGAAATGTTCACTTGGAGTGAAGAGGTGCACGAGACTGAATGTGCATGAACATGATCTACAATGTCCTTCGCCTTGTACTCACCAACAGACAAACATGGACCGTGGGGCCGCTATTGTAGATGGTGAATGGGCTCTGTGTTACAGGTGTGAATTGTTGCCCATTTTACAGGTACGAACATTGCACCCAAACACAGATATATTTTATGTCAGTCACCAGGGGAATAACCTGAAAATATTGAATATTATCATCCCTTATGAGTGAAGAAAGATATAGAGAGATAAAAACAGATAGATGAGAGCATTAAAAATAAAGTTTTAAAATTCAGTTGTCTTTATGTTTGTGTCATTTCCGCTGTTCATCTCTTTCTCCCTTATTTTTCTTTTTATTTGATGGAGAATACATTCAATCGTCGGTCCTAACCCTGACAGTATGTTCCGTTGCAAACCGTTTCACTTCAGCTTTCTAAACGCCAACACCAAGTACTCGGCTGAGAAAGACGTTTTATTGCTCGGTTTATCGCCTGTGACCTCCACCCTGCCTCGGGGCCAGGGTAGCAATTAGGGAAAACTGACCACTGGTACACCACCACATGTACTCCTACCTTCCTTCGCAGGGGCGAAACCATTTTAAAACACACCCACTTCAACATCGGCCTTTAAGCATATGCTATTCACTCATAACTCAGAAAATGATTCTGGACATTGTTCCATTTATTTTTAATTAAACATTTTTTCACAGGTCATCCATGTCTGTGGGAGCATTATGGTCTAAATATTAAACAGATGCATTTTTTTAAAAAACACCATTTTGCTTTTTTCTACCTTTCTTCCCTTCTGTCTGATCCCTTGGTCAACAGGCACTCAAGTCCATGTTCCAGATTTTGAGCCAGGAAGGGTGGACAGATGTCCACACAGACTTAATGGATTCAAATGGCCTGAAAAACCTGATTGGTCTGCAAGTGCTTGTGGTTGTTTATTTCATGCTGTACCATTTTTTTGTGAATGGGGTGAGTGAATGAGTGTCAGTTACTTCTACTTTTCTCCATACTAATCAAACTTTTTAATTTTTACCTAATCTTCACAACCCTTTTCCAGAGCATGTGGCCGGCCTTGCCACAACTTGAATCTCCCTAATGTTACTACTATTTGTCCATTCTAATTTTGCCATTCCTGCTATGGATCTGCTCATGTAATCTTATAAAATCTACGTGGATTTCTGGACATGAATAGGCACATAGTTTCTTTATAGTAAATCCTGAAGCAAAGAGGTTAACATTCTGAACTGGTACTTCAGAGACATGCCTGTCATGGGGCAAGGTTTTTACCAGTGATCTGGTGATGTACTTGCCACCAAGACAGGGATAAACATGGCTATGAGTTCAGATCTTGGGTCTCGCAAATATAATTTGTTACATTACTCAAAAGGTGTTGTCAGAATAGAGATTAGTTTGTGCTATAAGAAAGCTAAATACAAAAATAACACTAAGACTAAAGTCTAATATAGACCAAGTAGTAGTATAGCATATATTACTAGTCTGCTTAGACTGAAGTAAAAAAATCAGTCACAGGGATAATAGATGAGTATATGAGTATTCGGTTGTTTTTTGGGTTGGTTTTTTTTTTTTCATAAGAAGCTTTGAATAATCACAGTAAGTAGAAAAGCTTATTCCAGCATAATTAATGAAATCTATAAATCCTAATGGCATATTAAAGAGAGAATATATTCTAGGTAAGTTGAGCCAACACTGTATGTTTGAACACAGATTGCTCTGTAGTTAACAAGAGAACAATCTCTTATAGGCATTCTGAAGCACTATCATGGAGGCATTTGTAAGTCAGTGTTAAAAGATAACTCATTTCCCTTTTTCATAGAGAACTGATGATCTCTGAGTATGTGTGTTATATGATTGAACTTTTTTTGTTCACCATTGTAGCAGTAGTGTACTGCACACATTGAAGCCTTCAAAGGTTTCTGTCACATATCCCCTGGACCTCAGTGGGATAAGAGACAGCACTAAATTGCAGTTTGCTTATTAAGAAGATAATAATAAAACCTACATATGGTATCTTTTAAAAAGATTTTTTTGTCTAAGTGGCTTCAGCAGCTGCATGAACATTGACACATTCCCCACATTTCTTTAATGGTATATAGTTTCTGCTGTAAGGAGAATTTATATGGTTTACAGATTGTTTTCCATAACCTTAATATTCTTACTGATTTCCCAATAGGCATGAATTTCAAGTTTGTGTATTTTCAAAAGATCATAAAAAGTGAGACAAGATGGAAGGGCAAACCAAAATCATAATTAAAGTTTAATAAACTGTTCTTACATCAGTCCAGAAACAGTTTTGAAACAAAACATTTTTGTGATCCCTAAGGAAATTTTGCTTATTCAATGACATTTCTAAGAAAATAGTATTTTTAGACACAAGTTTAATATATCCCTGCAATGTCTAGCGCCGTACGTACACAGTTATACTGATGGTCACACACTATGCAGAAATGAATATATGTTTTATATATATATATGGGTTATATAACTCATGATGATTAAAAGAAACTTTAGTGTACAGTACTGGTTCCCCAATAAAAAAAAATGCCACCAGCTGACTTGATGTGTGCTATCATGTCCCTGCGAATAGAAAGGGGCATGGAATAATTTAGATCTTAAATCAACATCTTTGTTTCTGTGTTTAGGGTTGAGTTTTCTTTCTAAAATGGTTTGCTTAATTAAATTATCTAATTTTATGCTTTTTTGTTTTGGAGTAAAAAGTATTGGATATGGTGCATACATATGTCTGGCCCACTGTGTTTACTTGTTGAAGTTGCAGCACATATGCATAGCCTCTGCCAGAATGTGTTAAACGACACTAATTTTTCCATCCTGTGTAATATGTCTGCATGTATACAGAAATAATCTGGGGCCAGATGTGCAGTACATCACAAAACACTAGATGACTAACACATGGCATTCAGCTAACTGGTTTCATCTTTATGCTCAGTCTTTCTTACCTTAACTGGAGAAAATAAGTGAGAAAGTTCACATGCAGTGCTTTCTGCACTAGCAGTCAGATTTTTCTGAAAGTGGCAGACCCAGCTGGATACTTGATGCTGGCATGTCAAAATAATAATACAGGCAGAATCTCATTATAGCAAACTTGCTCAGATAAAAGAAAAAGCTCATTATATTAGGTCATTCATTTTATCAGGATTCTCAAAATGTAATTAACTTTTTGTATGATTTTTATTTGATAACACACTAATCTTTCAGGATTTTTTTGTTTACTTCTCCACCAGCAAAGTAGCAGGGTCATCCAAGTTGTTTTATTTGCCTTATAGCTGCAGGAAAACATCTTATTCTTAAACTGGTTTTCCTATCACCTATCAGACTTTCTTATCAGAGGCTTTAGTTACAGAATGCATGTCATGTTGCAGCATAACAGCGCCGTCAGACTAAGCTTGAATTTCTTTTCTTCTCAATGAAGATTCATTTTCACAACCAAAGTGTAATGGGAAAGCATCTGATAGAAAATCACCAATTAGTGCACATTAAAAATATTCTACTCACTGTACAATGAGAGGATTTTCTTGATTTCACCTGAACACCACTTGCTCACTTTCTCATACAGTACATTGGCTACTTCACCATAAGTTACTTTTTCCAAAATACTGTACCTATCACAGAAGGGGTTTAGCCAGCTGATAAAGGCTTGAAAGTCACTTTTTCCAAGGGATAATAATGCTGGTTTTAAAAGCTTTATCTTTAGTCACTCACAGGAATTTTCTGTGATCTAGTGTCTTGAAACCACATAAAAAGAGCCATTTGTACCAAGGAACAAAAGCCATTATCACTCCGTGTAGCACCTCACCTACAAGCTGCCGGAGTAGATATTCAACAGGTAGAGTCTCTTTCTCTACTACCAGCTCCTCCTTGGACCCTTCCTGTTCCAGAGATTCGTCTTGATCTTACAGCTTTTAAAAAAAGGCGACACTAGTGACCCCATCTTTCTCCAGCATTTTCATGAACTCTTTTCTGACTATCCTGGATTCTGTTCTGTATTTACAGATGGCTCCAAAGTCCCAAGTGGTGGCCCAGTTGCTGCGGTAGCAGTTCCGTCCTGCCAACCGTAATGGGCTCCTTCAGTCCGACTGGCGAATGGATGTTCTCTTTTCACAGCGGAACTTCACGCCATCTTGCTTGCCTTGCAGCATGTTCACCGCTCTTCGGAGCACAACTTTTAGATTATTTCAGACTCTCTTTCTGCCCTCCAAGCTCTCCTTTCCATTGTATTTGACCACCCTCTTGTGGAAGTGATGTGATTTCTTGATGTGAAAGTAGTTATTCATAATATACTGATTTATGCAGGGGTTCCCTTTGATGGACTTAGAGGGGAATTAAATTCTGTCTGAACCACACCAAGTTCTTGCATAAGGTCAGGATTTCTTTAGAATGCCAATGTAAAATATAGTATCATAATGAGGGAGAGCTAGGCCTGCTCATCCATGTAATGTTTTCAATGGGTTCTTGTTCTTGTGCGTAAATACACATCTTCCTAGATAAACATCGGGGTCAATGCTTCAGATTACATACATCAATTACATAAATTTAATATTATTGATGCAGGTAAGGATTGACCTCCATAAACATCACTTATTTTACTCACAAAATATCCACCTAGTATTGCTGATATTCAGTTTGGGGCAGAGGGGATTGAAAGTTGCACACAATGTGACAGTGAAATCCAACATGTCCTTAAAAACATAATCGCCTCAGTTCTAATGATAGGTGTGACAGGTGCACACAGTGGCTTGGCTGAAGGCAGGACCCCATGCAGTCTCCTAAGCTTTGTTGACTTCACCTGCTCTTGCTGGTTATCCTTTTTTCCTACCTCTTTCATGACTGCCTCTTTTAATTATGCAATCTATAATTTACAACATTTAGCAGGGTGACAACTCTTTTTACAAGGGGGGTGCAGTATGGCCCATTGGTCCCATTCTCTCTGGAGCTACTCACTTTTAACTCTGTTCATACTCCAGTACTTTCATTCTCATATTGTGGCACGTTTGTGACACTAGTGTCGCTTGTACATAGCGATTTGTTCTTTCCTATTAAGTATAATGTCTCTAGCAGACACTTATAGAGATGCTGCTTTTCTGGGATAAAGTCTTAGTTGCTGGTTCATTATAAAACAATAATTCCACAAAGAATCCTGATATTTAAAAAAAAACCTATTAGAATTGGTAATATTGGTAATATTCCATCTGTGTATTAGATCCCCCTAATTACACATGCTGGGATCACACACTTACCATCCCAGTTCAACCTTTTGCATTCTCATCATTTTTCATGCTGAAAAATTCTGCTGAAAAATTCAGCTTTAAACTATCTAGCTAGTGATGTGCATCTGACCCTGGACTAAAGTAAGAAGCATTGCTCTCTGTTTGTTCTGCTTATTTCATTTTCACCATTATATGTCCATGTACAGGTGGATGAAGCAGGGCATGGCTATTGCATCTTAATGAAGCCATATTAGCCAGACAGCATGCATGAATGTAGAATGTCATAACAAAGAAGAGCTCAGCTAGTGAGAAAATGACTTTTTTTTTCTAGGGCTTTAACTCACAATCTTTACTAGACTCGGGTGCCGTGAAATGCTTCAGTCTTTTAACAGACCTAGAATTTTACAAAATTGTTGTCATTTTTAAAGGCTTTTTATGCCATTTCTTGAGACACTTGACACTTTTTAATAATGTTGACTTAGTCATTATGACATAGGAAAGATTCAAGCATAATATTAACGAAATAAATAAGAATATAAAAACCAACCTACATGAACAAATGTTTTTATTTCATTCAAATCCAGTGATACATTTTTGAGCATCAGGCACCAAAACTTTATATATTATTATCATGCTGGAGGTATATTGTTCATCTCTTAATGTAGGCATATTACCCCCATATAAACATATATCCTAGTCCACAGTACCCTAAATTAATGCATAACTTTGCACAGTTCCTTTTAACTTGTGTTCACTGGAATTGTTTTGCTCTAATGTTATTTGCTTCAGTTATATGTATGTTGCTACAGAGATAATGTGATCTTCATTCCTTATTGTCAGTACCTCCTCTACTCTCTTTATGTCAGAAGTTTGGAGGAAATTATACATTTTTTACAGGTAGTTTTGTATGTCTCAGTAGTGTATAGTAAGTGAACATCAGTGAAACCTGTTTTGTTACAGACTGGATACCTGTTTGTATTGTTGTATCATGGTCAACCCCCTCTTATTGATGTCAGACCAGTATTCAGTATTTTACCAGTACGCCTAAATGTTACAAATAACAAATGTTTCTCGGACTGCATATTATCACTGAAAGAAGAGCATGATTGATATTTTTAACTATTTCTGAATGTCTGGTTTGGTAAAATAGTAAGACGATCTTTAAATTCTGATGCAAACATCCCCTACTCCTTGGAGAAGCTGGATAATACCAAAATCGTTTTCTCCTAATATTTTTTTTTTAATATCTGCAAACCAGTTGTTTTTTTCGGACTCATGCTGTTGTATAAGCATCTCATAAGCCTGTCTGCAAAGTCTTGATGCAAGTAATTTCACTATATGTAACCAGTACTTAATGCACTTTACATATGTATACATATACAAAGGATGTCTTTCCACCTCGTCATACATCACATTTGAAGAATGGATAGGTACATCTGTGAGATATAGCAAAAGTGTGAATTTTTTACTGCATGATTACTTTTGCCTCAGCCCCAAATTTCAGCACTTTATGTCAGCATTTTGTTTAGAGCTTTTTAAATTTCTATTGTACATTTCCGTCCTTTCATAGCGGTCTGGTGGCACAACGGTTAGCGCCTGTCACCAATACAGTGAAGGTTGGCTGCCCAGAGTTCATTTCTCGTCTCGGGCACGCTGTTCTTTCTCTGCATGTGGCATCTGTTTACAGGGCTAGCTGCCTTGCCGTAATATAGCCTCAGTTGCTGGCATGGCGTAAAACACCAATTCCCCCTCATCCTTTCATGCATAATTTGCCCCGTATCACATTCAAACTCATCTTAGTTGAGAATTACATTCCCTATATATTGGTACCAAGCTATTACTTTCACTTCCTTGTTTTCATTAAAACCACTGTTCATGTAATGAAAGATGACCCCATTTTCTGAAGACCATCATACTAGTTTTATCCAAGTTCAGTCAGTTTTACCCCATGGCTTCTCGTGCTGGTCGTGAACACTCATTGGCTGGGTGACTAAGCTGGCCTACCCCTTTTTCTTATGCTTTTCCTTTTTCTCCTTTATCTGGCCCTTTCATCTATATTCTTTTTCTAAACAAACATCTCCCTATTACACTACAGTTTTATCTTTCCTATCTTCTGTCTTCACTGGTCTCTCTCCTGCCTTCATTTTCTCATCATGCCTTTCTTTCAACACGGTTTTTCTCTGTGGCCTTCTTTAGGACCCCTGCTAAAACAAACCTGGGAAAATGAGTAAGAGAGGATGAATCTTCATATAGTGAGATTGAGGTGAGAGAGAGCATGAGAAAGAATGCTGAGGGGGCCTGGCCCTGTTTTCTTGTGGTAGAGGGTGCAGAGTCAACCAGGCACTCTCATCCTTTTCTACTTTCACAATAGCAAAAGGATTTAAAAACATTTCTCCCAACTTTTCCTCTATTAAACGTCTGGTCTCTGGAAATTGCATCGTCTAGCGCGCAAATCAGAAGGCAAGTGAAGCACTGCGCCGATAGGACAAAAAACACTTCATTGACCGACCCATAAAAGTAACACAGCACCAATCCCTCATCTCTTCAAACAGGGTCATTCTTTGCCCTGATCTTTCCATGATGTCAGAGTTTAACATCAAGGCAGAACTAGCATCCCAGGGAGTCTCAGCAGTGCAGAGTCATCCTGAAAGACAGGAAATCTATCCCTACAAATTTTTTTTCTTAACTTTCTGTTTGCCCAAAATACATGATTTCATTGCGGTTGGGTATTTGCAGGTCAAAGTCTCTCTGTTCATACCTTCACCATTGTGCTGCTTCAACTGTCAGTGTTATGGTCTTGGGGGTAGCTTTTGCAAGTCCCAAGCCCATTGCTTTTGCTGTGTACAGGCCATGCTGCAACTGATTTTCCTTAAGCACCAAATGTACTAACTGTGACGGGTCTCATGATGCTTCTTCCGGAGACTGCCTGAAGTGTGTATGCACGGAATATGGCTTCTCTTATGCCAATGCTCGATGTCACTTAGTGGGTGGCTTTTCCTTCCTACTCGACAGTCTTTGCAAGACAACCATCAACCTCTGTATCTATCCAGATGGATGTGACATGGGTCTCTTCTGAGGGTCCTCTCTTAGTCCGTCAGGCTATGCCTCCTCCTTGTACAGGCTGTGATGGCACCCAGTTATCAAAAACATCTCAAACCACACAAACACAAGCATCCCAGTCAAAGTATTCCTCTTCACCAGTCAGAAACACTGCACGCCAGCAACACAAAATCATTAAAGAACAAGAATGCCATATTGCAGACAGACAAAAACACAAAAACAAAACCAAAATCGCCAGAAAAACTCACGACTCAGCAGAAAAAATCTGAGGCTACCATAGCAGCACCATCAATTCCTGTTTCTAACCATTTTGCCTCTCTTGGCAAGCATGGCTAAGCATCCCCTTCCCCATCACCCCAGGCGGCCCGGTGGCGCAACGGTTAGCGCTGTTAGCGCCTGTCACCAATACAGTGAAGGTTGGCTGCCCAGAGTTCATTTCTCGTCTCGGGCACGCTGTTCTTTCTCTGCACGTGGCATCTGTTTACAGGGCTGGCTGCCTGCCGTAATATAGCCTTAGTTGCTGACACGGCGTAAAACACCAAATCCCCCCCCCTCCCCATCACCCCATCCCCTGCCTACTTCTTCTCCCTCTGTTAGGCACTCTGCACCTTTCCCTCACAGAAAGAAAATGTCAGCAATCCTTCAGTGGAACTGTGGAGGGATCTGAGTCAACTTTGAAGAACTCCAATGCCTTTTCTCTTGATATAGCACTACAAGAGACCCTTGACTGACACTAGGGGGAAATTGTGAGGATCATTTTTTATGGAAATTGATTGGTGGCCAGCCCAGCACTGTTATTAGATTTTAACTGGGCATTATACGACAAACTGCACAGCAGCGATCACTTTTTGGTTTTAGGTTTTGATTTGTTGTGGCCTTTTGGGCCACAATTTTTTTTCACCAGCAAACAGCAGCAAAAAGATTTCTGTAACTTTGGGTAACAGCTGGATGCCATGCTTCCCTCTTTTACTTCCGTTGCTAATTTGTTGATAAAGAACCTCAGAAGTCTGAGTAGACTTCCTTGCTTGACTCCTTTTAGGACATTTGAAGTCAGTGTCTACAGATTTTTCTGTGTACACATACACAGATTGGACTCTTCACAGTGCCTGGTACACTCTTCCATTTACACGATTTCTCATCAAAATGTTCCATAGTAATTTTCGATTAATTGAGTCGAAGGCGCATTCAAAACCATCGAAGGCCACATTATTTTTTTATGCTTTAAGAGATGTTTCTGCATAATAGTAAAAGGCACCTACTATCTACTACCTGTCTGAAGGCAACCTGTTGTTTTGTTACTTTTTTTCCACAACACATCTTGCTATCTTCCTATTTAATATGTTGCTTGTCATGTCTTCTAAACTCGGCACCTGCCCTAGCATTCAAGTCTCGATATAAAATTATATATACTTATTTGTTATATTGTGTAATACTTTTTCATCTAGCAAAAGAGTACCATCCTTATTGTCTGCCAAGTTATACAAAGGACTTCCTTCTGGTGCCACATAGCATGTTATCAACATGTCTTTGTCACAATTTACTGATTTTCTGTTCTCAACTGTATTGTTGCAGTTAGACCTGAGTTTGGTTGCAAACTGAGAAAAACAGCCTTTCATCAGAAAGAAAAGCTCAGTTGAAAATTAGCCTTGCCTAAATAATTTTTTTAGATGGGGCACTGAAATTTACATATTCTGGAAAAATAATTGAAAGATCAGTGTTTACTTCAACAATTGTCTCTGCCAAGCAAAAGATTTAAAGCAGTTTACAAATAAAATATCATGTGTTAACAAGCTTTCAACATTATAATTAAGAAAACTTAAAGACCTTGTCTGATGGGCAGATGTACCATCAGAGTTATAGACCCATGAAGTACTCTGCTTTCAATTACCTTTTTGTCAATGTTTTTGTCGTCCATGACATATACTATAATGTAACTGTTCCCCTGATTTTGTCTTCCACTTTCTTTCATCAGTGGCACTGCCATTGTCACCTATCAGCATAGCATTCACACACTGCAATATAAAAGGTATTTTGAGAGTCTTGCCACTTATCAGTGCAGTGGTATTAGAACATGTGACATTCACACAGCAGGACAAGGTGTGATTTCAAGCATCTAATGTAGCATCTTGGTTGTATATATTTTACTGCAGTGCTCGATGTGTCGCCCACATTACAGCACCTTCACCTGCAGCAGGAAGCTATCAGTATAATGCTTTATATATATATATGGCACCCAGCATTACAGTAAAAATGTGGACATACTACAATAGCAGGATGCATATAGCATCTTGTTACAGTAAGTGTTATGAAAGATTATGGCATCAGCCTCTTTTGATACTGTTGATACTGAGATCTCTTGCTATATTTATGGGTTGTATACTGCACAATCTTGGGTTGTCTCAAGAGGTGGCATATAATGGATAGATCTACATTTATACTTAAATGGACTTGTACCAGCCGAATTCCTCGACATGTCCTCAGGATGTATATTCCCAACCATTCCCTCCATATTTCTGTGTCCTACAATGTGTTCCTTATTTCTTAATCTTCTACCCACTTTTTCCCTTTTTTAAAACTTATTTTTACTGAACCTTGTGTTTCAGGTTACCTAGATGAATGTATCCAGTTACCTGCATTGATTAGCAGAAAGTTTTGCCTTTAAATCATGCAAAACTTTCTTGGTGAGATGGTACCAGACTTGTGCAGACTTCATTATTATGGGCAGATTTCTTGAAAAGTTATACTTTATATATATTTTTTCCCATGGAATATTGAAAGAAAAAAGAACATTACTGTCAGGCTAGTAAAAATATGAACTCTCAATCTGGTTGCCATAATTTCACTGAGAGAGTTTTCCAAAACATTATTGCTGCAAGTGACTACATTACTGACCTACCTTCTGTTTTCTGTCTTCTCTGAACATGGCTGCGGGCTTACGGTGACACAGGCTTTTATGTCGATGTTTCAAATCCTAACACAAAAGGGTTGGATTGAAGTAATGCACGTTACGATGATCCAAACGGGACGGGTGGCACCATTAGTCGCCATTTATTTCATTTTCTACCACCTTTTTGTCACGCTGGTGAGTAGAGAGGTTGGCTATGCCTTCCTCGTCCTTTGTGAGGAGCTTCAAGCAGGTGGACAGAGTTAGACACTGCTTGTGTCCACAGTGATCTTGGAGGAGTGTTTTGTTTGCCATGTCTGTGACAAGGTGGTTCTCATCATGACAGTGGGATATAGCAAGAGCTGTGACCAGAGTGAGCAAGTCATGCACACATTTAATTATTACTGCATGCTTTTGACGGGGACCTTAGATGGGGCAATAATATTTGAAATCAAATGTATGTGTGCATGAGCTGCTCTCAGCATTGTCACAGAACAGTCTCAGACAAGGCGTTCACATGACTCTTCCTATTGATCCTGTGGAAGCTCTCCATTGTGTTTTCTTAGTTGATGTCAGTGCAGATGATTTATTTCTTATGTATCCTAGGCATAGTTCTTGTTATTGTCACACCATATGAAATGGTCCTGTGTATTATGGTAAGCTGTGCCCATGCTTCTCCACATTTTTATTTATCTGTGATTTGCCAAATATAGTTGTATCTCCTTACATATTTGAAGCAAGAGTTGTAGTAATTGCTTTGTACAAATATATCAGAAACATGTTCATTGTCATTTTGCATATTTCTTAATATTTTGAGATTGCATGACTGAAGAGTTTGCTTATAACAAATTCATCTAGGATCATCATAGCCATACAATGATGTCAGGTATCCTATTTTTTTAACATCCTTTTATTTATGTGGAATGACCCACATTTTAGGCTCACTAAATAAATTTACTTGCCCCTCAATAACTTAATTTTCCAACAATAGTGCAATTTTATCCATAAGCATCAGCTTTTATGAGAAGTTCATATGGAAGATCAAGCTATGAAAATATTGTTAGAGACATATTTTTGCTTGCAGCAGTAAGAATACCCAGTGCACTTAATAAGTAGTGACACTATTATTGCAGGACATGTTGTTAAACATTCTTCTGATTTGAAATTATTGTTTAAATTGCAAATATACTCATCCAATTTGTATAGCTGTTTATCATCAGCACAAAGACTAAGGATTTGGGTTTTAATAAGTGTAGCCAAAGGTTGTTCCTTACCTTCTAGAGCAGACCTGGGCAAAGGCCAGCCCGCAGGCCAGATCCGGCCCGCCTCCTGTCTCTGACCGGCCCGCCTCCTGTCTCTGACCGGCCCGCCCGCTGGCCCACCCGCCAGTATATATACTATATATACTATATATACAGTATTGGGTAAAACTGAGTTAACTATATTAGTCCGGCCCTCAAAAACCATCCCAATTTCTCATGCGGCCCCTTGGGAAAATTAATTGCCCACCCCTGTTCTAGAGTCTACTCAGTTTTAGTTACCTCAGCATCAGGTTGAAAATGTCAACTGTACATAACAGTAAAGATCAAAACATTGGAGCATTTGTATGTTCTGTCACTCTGGGTGTAACTATTTAGAAAGTTATGTAGAGAAACATCAGAGGTATGCCAGGACTTTGAAGCAAATGGTCATTAAGTTTTTCTATACTAGTGCTGTCAAAAAACTGTTTTTGAACCCTTTTTAAAAATGGAAAGTTATTTGCTGAGGTCTTGTGAATCATTAGTGAAACCCGGCAATAAAAAATAATTTAGCTAAGTATTTGATGTGCTGTGTAAAGCATTAATATAAGTTAATAAATGTTAATCTAATAACCTTTTGTTGCAAAAATTTTACATGAAGGGCATTTTCTGGGATGGAACGTGTTTTTTAGTGGTGTAAATGTTGCCTTCCTTCATTTTCCCCCATAATATTTGTAGATGAACACAATTTTATTTTTATTTTCAAATGCATGTTCCATTGTTTTGATACAAAAATAGTTAATATTTTGACTTGCAATTAAAATTTAATAATTTCACTTATTTTGTATCTTTTACTTGTACATCTCATCATTTT
Source organism: Pomacea maculata (assembly GCA_004794325.1). Lineage (NCBI taxonomy): Eukaryota > Metazoa > Mollusca > Gastropoda > Architaenioglossa > Ampullariidae > Pomacea > Pomacea maculata. The sequence goes on from SRHC01002726.1 coordinate 240,818, forward strand.
TTTATTTCTCTTTATTAAAATGTGCTCCTTTGATTCAGTAAAGAAAGCAGTATGCTGGTGTTTGTCTAGCTTTTAAACTGAAACTTAATTATATTCCTATAATTAAAAACTCATTATCATCAGCAGCAGCATTACAGTGTGCATGACAAAGCCAACTACAGCATGATGTAGCTGTTTTTCCTTTAATTTCATTCTGCTGGTTTGTGTATAAAATGTGCCTTGTGTTTCACATTGACAGTTTAATTAAAAGACAGCAATTTACATGCTTATGTTGACAAGCTGAAAACAAACTGTAGCTGATGCTTATTGTGTATGCCCAATATGTCACTAATCTGGAGAAGCCTGGCACAGATGACAATAAGCATGGCTGACTGGCTTTGACCAGTGATTTGTCTTGTTTGGGTGTTTTACTTGCGTATAAACATTTCCATCCTTACTAGTTTTGGACCTGTATCTTTCATTGTTTATGTGCATGATTTTCATAATTTGAGAAGGATAATGCCATAACTTTTTGTAAAGAAGCTACTAGGGAAAAAAAGAAACATACATCAGGCTAATATGAATGTGAATATTTAGGTGATATTTAAGTTATATAAAGATATTGTATATGATATTTAGATTATATGGAGAAAATGGTTACAAAATTGGAGGTGCTTTGTCAATTACATCCTGGTTTCTGCAAATTGAGGGTTGCAACCATATTTCTTGTGGTCAGCGTAACACCTCTTCCCATATCATTGAAAGGGAAATTTTTGCAGATGATAGGGTTAACCTGTACCTAAAATCTAGTTGAATAACCTAGCTGTTAATGTGATAAAAAGATCACTTGCTTTTTTTTTTAAGGGGGTCAAAATCTTAGTTTTTCTGATGTTGCCAAACTAGACTTGCTGTTATGGCGTATCATAGTAACAGGGCTTCTGCTTACGCAAAAAAATTGCGTACAGTACGCATTAAAAGTTCGGAGGACCCCTTCAATTTTCGTCAATGGGGTCCCCTTCAAATTTGGGCGAAGAACAGGGACCCCTTAAAAATCTGAAGAAGGGGTCCCTGGGACCCCAAAGAATTTAGCCTTAGCAGAAGCCCTGAGTAATATTTGGTTAAGCTCTCCTATTGGCTGAGACATTAGTGGGTGTCAAGGATCTCATAATTTGGAATTTAAATCATTCCATTTTCGTTCCCCCTCCTTTAAAAAAAAAACTTGCAGCATATTGTGTGACAATAACTGGTAAAAGTTTTGAGCTTAAGCTTTGTGTTAGACTTGGGTTATTCTATACGGAACTTCATCTCATCTCATGTCATGTAAATATCACCACCAATCCTCTTACTGTAATAGGATCAGGATCATACTTGTTTCCCATTGGAAGATCACCAAGAGGTTGCCACCATACAAGGACAACCAACAAATATTTCTTACCACTGTATGAAATTTGTCAGAGTACATAATTTTTAAAGCATTTTATAAAGATAATCTTCAGACCAGCAACATGGTAATGCCAGAAAACCTACATTATATAGCTGACATAATGTAATGAATCACCCTGTTTTAAATTTCTCATAATTAAATTTTAACTTCCATTTTCTGTTTCAAAGAGTGTCTGCAAGTATCAGGCAGGAACTAATTAGTTCAGAATCTGAATGTCACAAGACTTGTATCATCATTCTTATTGTTCAGTCATAGCCTTTTAAGTAGCTTCTCCTCTGGATAGCTTTAGGGCCAATGATGGATGAATATAGTTTCCTTGTCTTCTGTCTCTGTGCAGCTTGCTGTCATCAGAAGTCTCCATAATACAACCTCTTTTTATGATTGTTCTCTCTTTATATCAGAAATAGTGTCACCAGGGGACAAGCCTTCAGGAGTAAGCACTTGATGCTTGCAGCCATAGTTTGTAGCCACCTGTCTTTACTCCCCCCTTCTCATGAGGGTAGGATATCTGGGGCTTGAGGCAAAAGGGTTTCTGATGATACAGAGGGCATGAATTTTGGATTCAGTGGATGCAAGTTCAGTGTGCTACACACAAGACTACAAATGAGCCAACATTCAAAAAGCAGAAGCACTAGCAAATGGATGACACCAAGACTGGCACTGAGTGCATGGATGAAGATAAAGAGCTGAAGTACCAGAATAATATGCTTGGTAATGCAAGATATTTCTTAAAGAGGTGGGTTTTGATCTGATTTAGTTTTATGCACAGAAACATTACTCTATCTTTTAGTTCATCTGACCAATATTAATAAAACATGTAGATGGTTTTAGAAGCTGAATTTACACATTTTGAGGGCAGAGGAGATATTTGAGATATATATATATTGAACATCTGACATTATACAAAACCTTTTATAGGTGTAAATTTTCAAACACATGTATATAAAGCAGTTTCAAGGAATAAGGAACCCTTTAGCCAGATTGGTCTGCTGTTCACATTCTTTGAACTACCTACCTTCGTGCAAATTAAGCTCTGATTTTAAGCCAGATATTGATAGTGCTGTAGAAGTTTATACGTCGCAGGATAACCCCAAGGAACATTTTACATCAGTTTTAAATGGTACTGCTGTAGCTACAATACCTTGGTTAGAGACAAGGTATAGAAAGTCCCAAGTTCCATAATGTGTAGAGCAATGAAGGGTGGCTTAACAAGCCCAGCACTTTACGTTACACTGCCCTATCCCAAACAGCACTATTTTATATAAACATAGCTGAGCACAATTTAGATTTAGATCTGTGCTATCAACTGATATTATTGCTATTAATTTGTTGAAGATTATCTGTCAATTTTAGGTAGTTTTGGAGTGGCCTCTTCTGACAACATTCAATGGCTGTCATTTGGGCTTTTCTTTCCCTTTGCTTGCTGTTTGTTTGTTTATTTGTCTCTATTCTCTGTCTCATTTTTATTTTCTTCACAGTTTCATGGGACTGGAAGATAATGTAGGATTGCATCTTAGGAAAGATTGTGAGAATGACTTGCATTGGCTTCTGATACAGTATCATGTTCTTCCTAAAGTTTCCCTGATCCTATAAACAGCTTGATATGCAGCCCTCTGCTTCTTGAGGAGTAACAAAAAATAAACAAAACAAAATCACAAACAGGTTGATATACAAATGCAAACAGTCATTGTCCTTTAGTTGTAAAGCTTCAGAGTGCTTAGAGGGGATTCTTCCTGCTGTTGTCCACGTTATTATAATGCTTATAGTGCATATAGCAAAGGTTTCTGCAATGTCATAAATTTGGTATAGTTTGTTAATGGCAGGCATACCTATTAGGAGTTTGGCACATTTGACAGCATAGACCTTTTCTTTGATGTGTTTATGAAATTTATGAATATGAGACTAGCAAATCCTTTGAGTCATTGAGCCACTGGCTCTGGGAGGTCTGAATGTTCAAGATTTGGATGGTTAATCTTATTATAATTTCTGCATACTGAGGCAGAGTGATCAAACTTATCACAATCTCTTGCAACAATTATTGTATGGCCAGACAGTTTGTTCTCTTGTACTGGATGCTTTCTGTTGCACAAGCCACAAACATGGAACCAAAATTTCCAGAAGCTCACACAAAACAATCACCTATCACTCCTTTAAAAACTTTGTGGAATCTAAATTTCTAGCTGATCCCTACAACTCTCCCCTGAATAAAATATACAATATTACAGACCCCTAGGACACAATCGCTGGCACAACCAATGTCTAATAATAGACAATAAGCATGTACCGCTGCGGACCAAATGTGTTAAACACAACATTAAACCCGCTTGGTTTGACCCAGATCTCCAGACTGTGATTAATGTAAGATACACTTAAAAAGAGGGGCCAAGAAGCTGAGTTCAAAAAATAAAGAAGCAATGTCGCCGCTATGAAACAAAGCAAGATGAATAACTACTTTAGCAAGCTCATAGAATGCAAAAAACCCTAAACTGATCTGGAAAGCAAGCAATTAACCATTAAGTCAAGACAAACCAGGCCCACAATTAAATTACAATACCCACTAACATGCTGAACACATACTTTGCAGGAATTTCTACTAGGGTAGTCTTAAATGACAAGTCACAAGAAAACAAAGTAGACAAACTACAAAGCTTCTGTACATCAAAACAAATTGATACCGCTCTTTTCAGTCCCCCAATGAGTATATTGGAAATATATCAAGCCAAACTCAAAGATACTAACACCAGAGGGCCAGACAGCATTGACAACAAAATTCTAAAGCTCTCAGCATCGGCCTTTACTGAAACCCTGACCTAACTGTATCACCTCTGTATTGATATTTCCAACGTACCTTAAGCAAAAGTAATCCCAATACATAAATCAGGTGATCCAAGTGACCCTACAAACTATTGTCCATTCCCTACTATTTTCTTCCAATACCACTAGAACTTATCCAAAACTGAATATTCCCATCCCTAGAATAGACATTTTTACATCATCAAGTTTGAAATATTCAGGGAGTGTGCTGTGGAACAGCCTCCCTCTCCATCTCAAGCACCTGAACTGCTTTCGACACCATCTACTTAATACATTCAAGAAAATTAGAGGAGGCCTATAGAGATACCTCCCAACTAAAGGAATCCTTGTAAATGCGGTTTTCTTAACCACAACTTTTGTACATATTCACATTCCACTCTCCTTTGATACCTTACCTTATGTTTACTACTAATTATTCTCATAGTACTTAATTAGTTCAATTACTTAGTTTATTCTTTCCCCATATAAGGGCGGGGGCTAAATGGAAAAAAATCATTTTCTTGCTTATTTTACCTATTTTTATTAAAGAATTGCCATTGTCATTGTCAACATAAGTTCTGATAGGTTCGGGTGCTCTGTAATTTAAAGTTGTGCAGCTATTGGCCTTGGTGTCTGATGTGTCTTACTAGCAACAGGTTTTGACAAGAGTGCCTCAGTAATGGCTGTTCTAAAGCTAGCAAGTTTTTCCTTGTTATTTTTCACATAGAAAGAATATCTGTTGTATTTTGATGGTTGATAATAGCACTTATGTCATATAGCTTTTGTTTGGTTGCATCATCAGTGTTGCTGGCATCAAACTCATGCCTTTTTCTTTCAGTTTTGATTCTTCAACCAAAAATCAAATGTTTGTGTAGACTTTCAGTGGACATTTTACTATAGTTGTTTTCACAGTTTGTGCTGGATATCGCAGCAGGTGTAGAATGAATCGAATCTGTGTATGACTATGGAAAGTTGGATATTTTTGGGATTTGGTCAAGGAAGTTAATGAAAACATTTCCCATGTCTCTTCTCCAATGTTGTTTAAGAGAAACCCAGCTGTTATAACTGGTTTTGTACTGGTGCTTATTGAAAGAAAATTTTTAACCACCTATCACTTGGAATTGTTGCCATTGATACACAGGAGGTGTAGTGTATACACAAAAATGATCTCTGGCATCTTGTGGAATCAGGAGCCTGGTTATTATTATTGTCTATAAGTTGGTTATACGATCAATAATTCTCTTTGCAATCCCAGTATTAGCTTTTGCTTGTTGCTATGGCAATCTTTATTTTTATACTGAGCTAACTTTCAAATCTTGGTACAAAGCTAAGACTAGAATGCCTAGTTGACTAGAAAAGATATAAACACCAAAACAATAAGCCATGAGGAATCTTTTGGGGAATTAAGTTTTCAAGATACCTGACAGCAAGACCTGTGGGCTTGAGATAGTGCATAAGTAACAACCCTCACATCATATAACTTGCACTTTGTCGTGGTGATTGTTGTGTACTCTATCACCATTTTTTTCACATTGACTTTAGAGTAACCAAAATTCTCACCAACCAGCCTAAGAGGGAGTAGTGCTTGTGTTCATGTAATAAATGGGCTTCTAACTCCCTATTTCCATGTGATTTGTGAGGGAAGGGGAAATGCAACATTCACTATACCTTAGACACAGCAATTTATATTTAAGCCTAGACCATTTTAGGTAGCATGATTACTACCCATCATTCATATTTTTATAGTGATGACATACTAGGTATATCATTATTATTTATCAGTGTGGACATAAAAACATTATCATTATTTTTGAATTCCACTTTATTACCATCACAGTATAAACATTCAGTTTAGAAATATAAAATATCTCATTTTTAGCTTATTCTTACATTGTGGTCACTTGAATGACTCATAAAAATACATTGCAGATTTGTGCTGTGGAGTTTAAATATTAAAAAAGAACAGGTTCAAATATAAACAGAGCACAGGAATCATTTGAGAAATGTTAATTTCATTTCTCATCATACTAAAAATACCATAGGATGTTAAAGCATTTTGAGAGTGCTCAGAAGGCATAGTTTGGAACTTCTTACTACAGATTTTGCTACTGTTTGTTACAACTTCAATACATTTGACATGATAAGTTTCACCTACTTTTTCTCTGATCACTAATGTGGCCTTGTACAGTTCTTCATACCCTGCATGCTAGAATTGCGCTTGTGTTCCATGCTTATTTTTGTGTTGCTCCATAATGTGGAAAAACTATTATGCATGCTTCCTATATATTATTCTACCGTATTCTTAAATTTGCTTCTGGATATTGTGAAAATAATAAGGTGTGTGAATGAGTGTTATTAAGTAAAAAGCATATTGTTGAAAGTGAATTAGCTTTTTTATAAACGTAATTGATATGTTATAGACATGCCAAAAGTAATCATATGAAAACAGTAAGCAGATAAAAGACTGCAGGATATTGTTATAGCCATAAATCATGATAACATAAATAAAGATGCTGACATCTTGAAGAAACTGCAGTTTTTATTAAATGTTCCTGTATTTGTTTCTGTTAGATTGTCATCAGCTTGTTTGTTGCTGTTATTCTTGACAATCTTGAATTAGATGAAGACATCAAGAAACTGAAACAGGTAAGCATGTCTTTTTATGTGTACTAATGTTAAATATTAAAATATTACTTTTCAAAGTGTAAGAATCCTGCTTGTTAAATTTTTTCTTAAAGCCAAAAGTCCAGATATTTTTTTATTTTTTAATTGTATTTTTTGAAAGTTAAATTAGTTTAGTCAGAGATATAATGAAGAGATATTTTGTGTGGTTAGATTGAGGAGTTAGATGGCTGAGTAGGGGATGCATGCTTTATGTTTTAGCTTAAATTACGTGAAATGAGTGCTGAGACACAGGAACAGCTGCCTCTCCGACTTCGTATCTTCTCCAAGTTTCCGTAAGTTTAAAACAAAAAAATTAAAATGCTTTTGCATCATAACAGGATAACTGCAAAAGTGCAGTAAAATCATTTCATGCTTTCATATGTGAAAGTTTGATGGTAATTGAAATTGACAATATGTATCATGTAATAGTTTTAGAGACACTTTGTGTAAAAGTTATAATTCAGTTTTTTCAGCAATAGATTTTCTTCGTTACTCATTCTGTGTTAATAATGATCAAGGGATCATCCACAAATGGTGAAGGTGTACAAGATGCCATCAGATTTCAATGTATCAGATGTTCGAGAGAGCTTCATTCGTCAGTTCACTTGTCCAGAAAGTGGGCTTAATTTAGTTGTGGATACTCAGAATTCTGGGCCTTCTGTCTCCCCTTTTCTGCATGCCAGTCATATGAGATTGGTAAAATCACCGAAACATACTGCACGGTGTGGAGGTGCAGTAGAAAAGAAGAGTGGCATTTCCACCATCATGCAGTAAGTTGTACTTTCTGAAGGCTTTAAAAATCACCTCCTCCTTTATCCTAAGTATTTTTTGTATAATGATAAGTAACAGTTCTGTAAAGGGGTTAGTGGTCATGGTTATTTTGTGACTCTTGAATCAAGTGCAAATGTAATAAGCTTTAAGTTTAACAAACATAGATACTAAACAAGCCTCAAACAGTTTACTTTCAATGATAAAGAGTCACTTCTTAGTATTAAAGTTTTAACAAAAATTATTAATATGAAGAAAACCAACTGAACACTGGAAAGTTGGATTATTAAATTTTTGAAAATTTCTTGAAGAAGATTTGCAATTATCTTATTGTCTTTAGATTATCATTCATCTAATTCATCACTGAATACATGTAGTGGCAATGAAAAAAACATTTCTTCTGATGCTGTATCTTCAGTAATCGTATGCTGGCTTTGGTAAAGCTGCAGGTTAGTATTAAGAGTCTAAAACACAAAAATAGGTACACCATAGGGTACATTAGAGGATGGCATGTGTTGGCAGTGAGTCCACGCAGCAGAAAATAATGTGTGGAGGCTCTGCACAGCTGGTACCAGCTGGAGGTCGTACAATGTCTCTTCTGGGTCATCAACACCATATTCGCATGGAACGAAGGTAAAAATTTTCTCTTCTCATGCTGTTGCCACACTTTACACCCTTCAACACATTGAGAATGCTGCTACCTGTCTGGTGCTCCAGGTGCACGAGACTGATCATATCACCTCCCTACATAGTTTTTTTTGAGTGGTTGCCTATCACTGATTACTTACAAACCAAACTGTATTTTCTATAAACATCTTTGTTGTCTGATTACCTGTCTTTCTGTCTCACCACGAACTTGTATTACTGGACTGCTGGCAGACGATTTTTTTCCAGTTTACTACTAAAATGAGACATGCTTGTACAAAGATTCTGGTTTAGTCACATTCCTTATTTAGGCTTGCCGAGACTAACTGTGGAGAACTTTGCAAGAGACTAAGTGTTGGTCTCGGCAGACAGACAGCAATCCACCTATACACATCCATGGTCTCACTCTCCAGACTCATTTCCAACTTCCTTCAGTGGCAATCCACATTCCCTGCATTATACTCTGCTCATCTGGTCAGCAAACTTTGTATACACTGATCACTCTGCTGGGAAGACTCTTCCTTCTTCCACTCTACATTTATTGACTTTGAAAAAAAATACAAGAACACAACAAAGATCGAAATTCTCGCATAAATGTAGATTTTATTCAGAGTTTTACTCATCGGCTGGCCTGCTGTCTGTCCACTCTCATTTCCAAAATCAAAAGCCTCCCTCAACTGTAAAGCTACGCTATTTATCCCTGTCGAATGTTCTAGCAACCGCTTCCCCCCCACGGTCTGGTCACGACCTTTCCCTGCTCCTCATAATGGCAGTGGTCAACCCTACCAAGCACTGCCCAAGTGGGTCAGGCGACTTAGTAACTTCTGGTGTAATAATAGTTACAGTAACTAGTACCCATGGGTGGACAGCTCAAGGCTGACTATTACATATGTAGCTGGGTTGAGAAAGGAACAGTCCTGGAAGCTGTTTGATCCCTACCCTCTACAAAACAAAGACATAACTTAGTACACTACTAGAGTGCAACAATAATACATCATCCAACTAATGTTAAAAGAGAATTTCATGAAATAGAGTAGTAGGGGAGATAAGTTCATGTTGTAGCAACATGAGTTTGTTACTTCGGCAGCAAACTCAAAAAGTGTCACTTTGGGTCTGATGCCTCTGATATTTTTCAGGCTCCTTATTATGAGTACAGTAACTCAGAAAGACTATTTTTATTCTCAAACCTTCAGCTGAATTTTGATCACTTTTAAATTTTAAAGCAGCTGTTTTGTCAGACTTGCTGGTTGGAATGTGACAGAGATATCTGTGTCATCTCCAATCTCAAAACTGTTTCCATGTGCACTGATTGTGACAGTGGTATATTTGCAGAAGCATGCGTGGATCACGTCCCAACAGCCTGAAATTAAAACCACATCCAGCAATGAAAGAAAATGGTGATATATCAATGTTGTCATCAGCGGTGACAAGTTCCCGTCGCATGGATGATGTTGACATCAAGACCTTGCAGCAAAAGAAGCAACAGGCAGAACTCAAAAGGTTCATAATGGTGTTCTGTCCTGCATGTGTTTTACACTGTTCTGATTTTGAGAGGAGACTGTGTACATATGTATGTTTAATGTCAAAATCTCTTAATAGATAATAGTACTTTAACAGGTTTTTCAGTCATTGACACAATGCACTGAGAATTCACCATGTATAATCTGCTGTTTCATGGTCTGAGGTGAACTAACTCACCATGTGATTTACAGTGTTCATGATCCGATGATATTGCAGGAGGTCAGAGACAAACCTTAAGGTGAAGTCCTTCATTGATTCAGCAAGCAGACCACACCACAAGTTTAATACTCAGTACCTCAAGAACAAGGAGACAAGGGAAATTTATAACTGTGAAATCAAGAATAAGTATGAGGCCCTTTCAGGACTGACAGAAGAATCAGTCGAAGAACATTGTGTAACACTCAAGAGCAGGGGTCTCAAACTCATATTAGCATGTGGGCCGCAGTGGAAAGTAACAGCCAGTCAGCGGGCCGCACCACGAAAAGAAAATGTTTTTTCATTAAATTTTACGAACACGACTGTCACTGCAGTTAAATGCTAAAATAAAGTTTTTATAATTATTAATTACATTTAGTGTAGTTTATTACATGCACAGGCAGTTTAGTTTATTAAAATAAGTTGACGTTGTCTCTGTCACTAATAACGGGGGTAATTTTCACTGCGGGAGTTAATCACCAAGCACAACATACATATACACCGCGGACGTGGCCGAGGGCCGCACAAAAATGTTTCACGGGCCGCATTCGGCCCGCGGGCCGCGTGTTTGAGACCCCTGCTCAAGAGCATTTGGAAGAAGAGGTTCTAGGAAAGAGGCAAAGAAAAACACAAGGAATGGGTGACTCCAGAGACCTGGGCAAAGACTGAATCAAGAAAGGGACTGAAACAGAAGCTCAGCCAGCCTCAAGACCAGCAAGAGAAGGAAGGTCTCAGAGCTGAATATTGGGAAACCAATTGCCAAGTGAAGAGGTCTGTCAGGGAGGACAAGAGACGCTTCACCCATGAACTGACAGAACAAGCAAAAACAGCAGCTATACAGGGAAACATAAAGCGACTATACAAAATGACATGAACTCTGTCAGGTAGGAACATTAACCCAAACAAGCAAAAGAAAAAGATGGAAGGACCATAACAAGCGATGCAGGACAAAGAGACGCTGGATGGATACTGAAGAGGTCCTGAATCCACCTTGTCCACCATCTTTACCAGACATACCACTAGCAACCTAACAAAGTCCTGTCAACACCAGCCCTCCCACTAAGAAATCATGAAAGCAATCAAAAGCTTAAAAAGTGACAAAGCAGCAGACCCGGATGGCACTAAAGGCAGACCCAGAAACAATGGCAAAAATTTTACAGCCCCTCTTACACAAGATCAGGGAACAAGAGCTAGTACCAACAGACTGGAAGCTTGGTCACCAGGTCAAGTTACCAAAGAAGGGAGATCTTTACCAGTTCAACAATTGGCAGGGGATCAAGCTGCAAACCCTAACCCTAACCCAGAAAAGTCCTGACAAGGGTAATACTAGAGAGACCAAAGAAGCCACTAGACAAGAGATTGAGATCAGAACAAGCAGGGTATTGCCAGGAAAGGCCATATTGCCACCCTCTGTATTATCATTGAGCAGTCTATCAAGTGGCAATCCTTTATTTATATAACTTTTGTAGACTGTGATAAGGCCTTTGACAGTCTCGACAGGGACGTCATTTGGAGGCTGATGGTCCACAGTTTATAAAGTGCATACTCACAGGAGTATGCTCTTAGTGCTTAAGAACAAGAACAAAACATGGGCAGCTTACAAGGGACATGAAAACTAATATGGAAGAGGTGTGTTTTTAGTGCACGTTTAAAGGATTCAATAGTGGGTAGGTGCTGAATATGAAAAGGGAGAGAGTGCTATTGTTTCGCTGCACGATAACTTAAACTCATGCAGCCATATGTTGTTGTTCTTGTGACAGGAAGAGTAAGAAGACTAACATCAGACAAGGAGGGGAGTTGTCTAGCTGGGACGTAAGGGAAGAGCAGTTCAGAGAAATGATCAGGGCAGGTGCCAGCAAAGAAATTAAAACACAGCACCGACAGTTTGTACTGAATGCGAGAAAGGATAGGAATCCAGTGCAGAAAACGAAGGAGAAGGGTGGCGTGGTCCTTTTCATAGCTCTAAGCACCAGACATTGGCTTGGCTTTCAGAATAATCGCCTTTATAACGGCATCAGAGACTGGTGGAAGTTTGGTCAGAGAGCATCACAAAAGAATATCACGTCAGTGTCAAATCAAATCAGACTTTATTGTTTGTCGAGGAGACCCAAGACAGAAATTTTTCTTTTGCTCACAAGGGCAGGCATACATACTCATACAGACATCTAACACACACAGTTAGGAGTAAAGATACATTATTGTTTGTTCGAAACATTCAACAAAGTGATGGCTGATAATGGATGCAGCACCCTCTTCTCATCAGACTGTGTTTGATTCCTCCTGAGTCCTTGTGCCTTTATTTATGATGGTGATGGCTGCTGGCACAAAGGACCTCTGGTAGGCAGCTTTCCGTACACGTGGCACTTTATAGCGCCTGCCTGAGGGCAACAGCTGGAAGTTGGGATGGAGAGGGTGCGTTAGGTCCGAAATGATGTTATGTACCATCTTTCTGACTGCATGAAGGTACAAGTCAGAAAGTGGCAGCTGTGATTTACCAATAATTTTATTTGCCTGGTGGATGACTCTGGCCAGCCTTGCCTTGTCTTTGACAAGGAGGTGACCATACCAGGCAGCGATGTTAAATGAGAGGATGCTCTCAACAAGAGACCTGTACACAGTCTCAATCACCCCAGAGCTGTCGTTGAAGCTGCGGAGTCTCCTCAGAAGGTACAGCCGTTGCCGGGCCTTTTTGTACACTTGGTTCACGTGATCACTAAAGGAGAGCCTCCCGTCAATCACTGTACCAAGGTACCTAAACACAACAGCCCTCTGCACCTGCTGTCCCTTGATTTGTATTAGTGGGGAGAGAGGAGTTGTGCCATCTCTTCCTTCCCATGCTCTTCCAAAGGCCATCTCCACCATCTTTTCAACGTTCAGCTCCAGAAAGCTGCGGTCAAACCACTCCTCCAGTTCCCCCACACAGGCCAGCTACTGTGACAGGGACTGCTCATCTTTCAGGCAGCCCACAAGGGCCATGTCATCTGCATATTTCACAAGTTTGAGAATAGCACTGTTAATAGTAATCTCATTTGTATATACAGAGAACAGGATGAGGGAAAGCACACATCCCTGAGGGGTATCCGTGTTGAGGATCTGCTCATCTGACAGAATCATTCCATCCCCTGACAGATTTACCCCTTCAGACGAGCTGCTGGACCCTACAGTACCTGTCGGTGGAACTCTGAGACCCACCCGCTGTGGTCGATCCTTCAGTAATGATCGAATCCATAGAACTAGGCCGGTGTTTACATCCAGGTCTAGTAGGCGCTTTACTAGAAGATGTGGCTGGACTGTGTTGAAGGCGCTGGAAAATCCATGAACAGGACCCGAACATAGGTTCCAGAAGTGTCTAAGTGTTGTAGGATAGCATTGAAAAGCATGAGAGTTGCATCAGGCACACCCCTACGTGGCTTGCAGGCGAACTGCAAAGGCTACGATATTGAATCCAAGGAAGATCGAATGTCCAAAATCTTGTTAGCAAAATAACCACAAAACACTTGCGGCAGCTGTGAAGCAGGATAGGCAATGGGCAGCGGTATTGCTTTGCTAATTCCAGTCATTCGACTGCAGATGTCAAAAAATGTCTTGGAGGACATGCAATTAATTATTGTGGCCTGAAGATATGATGTTTTGCCCTTGTTGATATATTTTGCTACACTTTGCAGCGTTATAAGTCTCTTTGTGGATGTTGAGTCCAGTGTTCCACCAAAACATGCTCAGCTCACCGGCGAGTACTCTTCAGGTATTGGAACAACGCCGATCTGTGAATACCAAGGTGCACATTTGGACTGCTGCATCAGATGTCGAGAGACTAGGGGGGGTGATCATCGAATTGCTCAGCAGAGGGTGGCTGGAGCAGCGCCATTTGCAGCTGTGCTTTGAATGTGAGCATATGAACATGGCATAAAGGGCAAGTGAGTCTAAAAACTGGCACCAATGATGGGCATCTGTGATCAGATTCAATCCAAACGCAGTAATGTTCATATCTGAGATCCTGAGAAACATCAGTGGACTGCACTAATTGGTCATCAGGTCGATGCGTGACCCAGTCGGAGATGTGATCTCTTTTATGAGTGGGCTGCAGAACAGACTGGATGAGACTAAAAAAGTGACAAAAGTGAGACTAAAAGTGTGCAACAATTCTGATATTTTTACTGTTTTAGGATGAGACTTGTCAAAATGGACATTAACATCTCCAAGAAACACTGCAGGTCCATTGAGTGCATTGCTTTAGTCCAGCATATCATGAAATTCTGAGAAAAAGATAGAGGCTGTGAGTTTGTTCTTGGCACTCAGAGGGGGTCTATAGATGCAGAACAGATGTATCGAGCAATAGGGAGCCGAAAAAGATTTGTACGCATTCAAAAGATGTATGTAGAAATGATAAAGCTGTAGTAAAAAAACAGGTACTTGGCAAGTGATGATTTTTAGATAATAGCAGTGCAGCCTCCACATGTAGGACAGGGGAATAATTTCAGACAGTAGCCTGCTGGAGTTAGATCAACACACATGCTCTCATCGCCTTGCTGTTTAAGCCACGTCTCAGTGGTGATGAAGATATTGAGCTGGCAATCTCTTACAAACTCTATGATTTCAAAACACTTAAGTGACTGTTGTGCTGATGATACAGATTGGGCATTGAAAAGCCCAGCATGGAGACGACTGTTTAATTGTTGTGTGGGGGAAACTAGGCAGTCTCCTGTTCTCATACGACCATATTGAATTGGTCAGTCCTGTTTCCAGCTGATGTTACAGGTGATGACATTAAGTAGTTCACTTTGATCGTGCTGACACTGATCCTGATGCTGAGTCAGAGAATCTTTACAATAGCTGTGAATGTTCAAAGTACTACAAGCTTTGCAGAAGGGAGTGTTCAAATGACATGTGGACGAAACATGATCCAGTAGAGAGTTGACAACACACAGCAAAGCATTAGCAGAAGCAGAATCTGATCTGTGCCATAACTGGGTGACAAGGTACATGGAGCAGAATAAGGACTTGTGGCAGAGCAGGTGGTGGATTTTTTTCAAAGGGCGTTGTTTATGACCACCGGCACAGTAATGATGGATTCAAATCCATTTTCTTGATGGGGTGTCAGCATTCACAAAATCATAGTAAAGAAAAAGTTTCCTCAAAATGTCAACTAAACAGGCAGGAAGTTCAAGGTTAGCAAGGGGATTCAACAATGTTAACTGAGAAGTCGTGTAGACAAACTGTACAGTTATGTAGCGAAAGTGTTGGTGAAAAGAGATTTGGAAAAATTAAGAACTATTATAAAAGTAAAATTCAGAGAGATTTAAAAAATATAAAGCAAGACAAATACAATAATAGATAATAAATACTAGAGGCTAAGTTTTAGAAAATAGAAAAGGAGCAGTAAGAATTAGATCTAAAGTAATGTTGGAGAATGTAACCGTTACAGTAAAATCCATAGAAACAGAAAGCAAGGCAATTACAAGCAGTAAAAATGGTAACAAATAAAAGTTTAAGAGAAACAAATACAACTTGTAACTAAAGGAAATATGTGGATACGAATAAGCAAAGACATTGCACAAGAAAGCAGAAAAATTGCTGGAGAACAAAGCAACTCAACCTGTTAGGCGCAGCTTTATTTCCATTTTCCACCTAAGCTCATAAACTTTATCCAGAGGTTGTACGAAGACTTGTCCACAATGTCAAACAGTAAACCTTTCATAATGAAGACTGGCTTAACACAGGGTCACATATTATCACTGACAATCTTCCTGATGATCTTAGACTGAATTATGCGCAAGATGACAGAAGACAACACAGCAACGCTGGTATCTAGTGAACCTTCACCAAACAGCTAGAGGGCCTGGACTTTGCAGATGACATTAGTCTCCTATCACATCAGCAGCAGCATGCACAAACCAAACTGAGTAAGCTAACAGAGGAAGCAGAGAAGACTGGCTTAAAGGTCAACAGAAAAAAGACCGAACTGATGAGAATAGCAGGAACTGACAATCCAACTTGAAGGAGAGAACATCCTGGAAACAGATTGTTTTGTGTACCTGGGAGCATTTTCAACAAGGACGGTGGAGCAGACAATGGCAGCAAAAGCTGCATCAACAAGGCCAGGCATGCTTTCAATAGCCTATGTCCCATCAGGAACATTATCCTGAACATTATCCTTCTGCAGTATTACCCACATCCTCAACACCAAGGCAGTCCTACTGTGTGGTTCTGAAACCTGGAGAGTGACAAACCTATGCTTACGCCGTATTCTGGGAATAATTGGCCTAAAAAGATCTCCAACAGCAGTCTGTAGAAAATAACCAACCAGAATGCTACTAGCCAAAACATCAAAAAGTGCTAATGGGGCTAAATAGGACACACCCTGCACAAAACAGCGGACACTATTGCCATTGTTTCATTCTCACTGGTGATTGTAAGCTTACTGGTCAGGTAGGGAAAAATGGAAGGTAAAGTGGTTGAGGTGGGTGGTCATTGGCCATTGGTCAATGTTTGTCCAATCAGAAGCATACAGCTGGAATGGAGGAGGTAGCTGATAGGGTGATCTCAATATAGTCATGTCATCTGGTAAGTGTTTTAAAAAATGATATTCTACTACCAAACAAAAAATCATGTTTTTCATATTGATAGGAACCAGCAGGAGGTTGACTTAAGAGAAAACCATCCATTCTTTGATACACCACTGTTTCTGGTTGGCCGAGAGAGTCGTCTGCGTAAAATGTGTGAGATGATTGTGCAGGCAAAGTATAACTATGCAACACGAGACCCTGTCACTGGAAAGGAAACCAAGTCCAAGTACAAACAATTCCAGTGAGTCAGAAGATATCTATAAATATATATGAGAAAAAAGAGAGAGAGTGTGTGTGTGGGGGGGGGGCTTCTTATACCAGATTAGTGCATGTACATATGGAGTGTATGCCTTTATAGACATTCAGCTATGTGTTTAAAATACTCCACCATTTGTTCACCTGGTACAACTGGTCAAAAATATTATTGTTCCAACTCATCTAAATACTGAAATGAGTGTGAATTCTCATACTTTTGTTATTTTCCTGTCTATATAGTTATCATAAAAATTGTAGTCAATTTACAGTACTTAAGTTTTTTCATTTTCACTGGTAGATTTTGCATGTATTACCTATAAGTGTTATAGTGTGTTTTCAGGTATGTTTCACTTTTCTTGTGTTGTAGCAAGCTGCTGGGATTAGTATCCTATGTAGACTGGGTGATGATTATTATCACCATTTTGTCATGCATCTCCATGATGTTTGAGACGCCACGCAACAGAATTACAGAGAATGGCGTGTTGCAGGTATTCCCAGAACTTACAATATGATTCTTCCCCTTTAAAATGACTCATTCAGCTCTTTTGATGACATTTGGAGGAATGTATGAGGAAGCAGGAAATTTAATTTAACCAGAAGTCACATTAATATTGCCTGTTTCAGAGGTTCATGTCAACTTTGTTACAGGTTGCAGAGTATGCATTTGTCATCTGTATGACAATAGAGATGACCTTGAAAGTTTTGGCCAATGGTCTTTTCTTCACTCCCAAGGCTGTCGTCAATGATTTCAGTGGTGTCCTTGATCTCTTTATCTATGGAGTAAGTCTTTTAGTTGATAAAATATTTGATATTAATGATTTCTTCTTAACAAAAAACAAAAATTTCTTCTTAAAAAACTTGAAAGTAGTTTTCAGAAAATAAACTGAAATGTGAGTTGCAAGCTACATCTTTTACTTTAGTTTCTGTTTTAGAGTAGAGGAGCTTTTTTCTGGCTGTTTATCTATCTATTTAAGTTTTCAAAATTGTAGGTAGACTGCAAGTTGCAGTGAGTTTTCACATTCTTTATCTTCTTTGTCATCTCATTTAATTGTTTGAGACATTGTAGCTGAGTGGTAGGGGGTTGTGGTGTGATGACAACAAACTTCCAACACTCGAATAAAGGCAGGAACAGTCAGCAGGTGTGCGACCCTTTAATACACAGGCTCGTACAATAGCCACGGCTGTGTCGCATCACCAGAGGCTCTAAAAATCAGGGCTTTCTCTTCTCTGTCACATCTCTGTGCTCTCTCCCTGATCTGCTCTCCCATTTCGTCTCAGCTCTGCCCTTACATACCTCTCGGAAGGTTAAACATTTCACAATGCTCCTATGCGACAAGGACAATTAGCGGTTTTAACCCTAGCCAATCACTGCCAAGTATCCTCTTTCGCCATGCCTCAGCAGATCCCGCCAATAACAAACAATCTGCCGGCCCTGTGAAAACTTACAACAACACCGGACTTCCAGCCTTGTACACCATGTTTTATGAAAAATGTGTTGCTTTCATTAACATTTATACAGAAAAACAGTTTGATTGGAGGTTTTGGTCTCACTTCTTCAGATTCATTTGGGCAAGTTTGGATTTATAGTCAGTTAAGTCACCTTTTAACCTAATTTTCTAATTAAGAAGAGGAGTGTCGCCTTTGTACCACCCACTTTTTGGAGGAATAAACCATTAGCTGTCCTGCATAGAAAAAGTCCTCTTTGGTGGTGTTCTTGCAAGACTGCCCCAACCCTATGTAAACATGAAAAGGAGTCATGATTAATTTACAACCCTTTCTCTGACAGACACTTAATTTTTATGGTAGCTCTTGTTATTGTTACTGTCGTTGATGCTACTATTGGCTTCACCAAGATATATGTCATTATTCAGTTTGTCATTTCCAATCTTTGATAGCAGGTAGCATATTTATTCATCCCAGGTATATTAAATGAAGCAGTATTATGCCACAACATATATTTCTTTCATTAAAACTGCACCACAACACTGTGATAAGTGCAGGGTTCAATTGCAGTATTAAAAATATTAGAAAGTAGCTATGTTAAAAATAAGCATAGTATCAGCAAGTTAAAGGGTTCTTTTTCTATTGATCATAAAATTTTTCTTGATGCACCATATTGCACAGAACTGTTTATAGAACTTTATTTTGTAATTGATGTCATTGTTTTTAGACAATTGTTATTATTAAAAAAGAAAGTTAAAATAATAATTTCAGTGAAAAATCTTATCTAGTTACAGATTTGTCTTCATGTTACCAGGTGAATAACATGTTACAACTTAGATTATTTTTTTTCATTCTATTGAAGGTGAGCGTGGTGTTTTTGTTGGCACTGCCCAAGAACGTAAAGGCAAATTCTCCTGAGCAGATTCTCTTGATTTTGCGCTGTTTACGTCCATTACGCATCTACAGCCTTGTACCACACATGCGTAAAGTGGTGTATGAACTGGTCCGGGGTTTTAAAGAGATTTTGTTGGTAATTTTATTAGAAAATTTTAGTGGACTTGGCTTTGTAGGCAACCTCTTCATTTTAAAAGAACTGGTATCTGCAATTTGTTGCTGTCATTTTATGGCAAAACTGCTTTTAAGAGAGTGCATTCTGTAGTAGTAGTGTTATAATCAGAAAGTAGTAGCGTTTAGCAGTGAATCAGAATCATCTGAAATGAACTTCACTTTCAGAAAACTAATCATTGCTTTAGTAATTTCTTTAAAGCATTTGAGAGTTAATCAAGCAAACAGGTTTCACTGCCTAGAACTGATCTGGTTGAAGTGTTTTCACAAGTAATGGCTTTTTCTTCTGGTTTAATAACAGGTTTCAGTTTTGCTGATTGTACTGATGTTTGTGTTTGCCATTTGTGGAGTCCATTTACTTGGTGGTAAACTGGCACGTTGCAATGATCGACAGATTGTGAGCAAAGTGAGTCATATACTAATAAGTGCAAAATTTGTAAAGCGCATACTCATACTCCGAAAGAGTTCGCTCTTAGTGCTGAAGAACAAGAATGAAACATGGACAGCACACGAGGGACAGGAAAACAAATAACATATAAACTATAAAAGAATAAACAACCATATTAAACGAAGAATAAAATCAAATACAGAAAACACAAAGAGGAACCAAATAACAAGAACAAGAGATGAGATTAACATGATATTGCAAAAACAAGGATGTGAAAAAGGATGAGCATTATGGAAAAGGTTGTTAGGAATAATGTTTATGGAAGAGATGCAATTTCAGTGCACATTTAAAGGATTCAATAGTGAGTAGGTGGCAGATATGAAAAGGGAGAGAGTCCCATTGTTTCGCTGCACACTAAAAATCCTGTGGCCACATGTTGTTGTTCTTGTGATAGGAAGAGTAAGGAGGCAATTATCAGACGAGGAGAGGAGTTGTCTAGCAGGGACGTAAGGGAAGAGCAGTTCAGAGAAGTTATCTGTACAGATGCCAGCAAAGAAATTAAAACACAGCACTGACAGTTTGTACTGGATGCGAGAATGGATGGGAAGCCAGTGTACAAAACGAAGGGCAGGCTGACATGGTCCTGTTTCCTAGCTCTAAGTACCTGGTGCGCAGCAGAGTTCTGTGCTTTTTGGAGTTTGTGAAGAAGGTATTCAGGGCAGCCAGCAAGCAAGGAGTCTGGATAGAGCAAATGCACAGACAAGAGTGTTGGTAGTGCGAGTAGACAGAATGTGACAGATAGCGCTGATCTTGTGTAGCTCATAATAGACAGATTGACAGACAGCTGTGACTTGTTTAGAAAGAGTCATGTCTGCAGTGACAATGAATCCGACATTCCTGATGGAGGATGCAAAGGTGATGCTGGTTTCGCCCACCTTGATGTGACTTGATGGACACACGAATGAAGATGGATTTCTTCTTCTCGAATATAGGAGGGCTTCCGTTTTATCATCATTGAGTTTCAGTTTGTTTGTCAATATCCAGTCTTTGACTTCATTAATACAGACTTCTATGGCGCTGGTAGCAGAATGAAACTCAGCCGGTGGAGTGGAGCAGTACAGCTGTGCATTGTCAGCATATAATCGATGAGAAACATTGTGAAACTGGATGCAAGATGAAAGTGGCTTCATATACAGAGTAAACAGAACTGGGCCAAATACTGAGCCTTGAGGGACGCCACAAGAAAGTGGAGCAGGGCGAGATGTTTGACCATAACAAACACAGTCTACATGTCCTATCAGTGAGATGGGAGTTGTGCAGGTCCAGAAATCCTGTACAGGGTGTATAGTCTATGAAAGAGCAGAGAGGATTCTGTGGTGTTGAATGAAGTAGACAGATCTAGTAGAGTTAAGGCAGAAACATCATTACCGTCAAGGGCAGATAATATGTCGGTGGTCACTTTAATTAGTTTCAGCACTGGGAAAAGGTCTGTATGCTGACTGAGCAGATGGGGGATGAACTGGTGCTCTTGTAAGTAGACCCAGAGCTGGGTAAAAACTACTTTCTCTATTATCTTTGAGAGAAAAGACAAGTTGGAAACTGCGCGATAGTTGTTCAACACATTGACATCAAGCATGGATTTTTTAAGAAGTGGCTTCACCATGGCATTTCTAAACAAAGATGGGAAAACACCTGAAGACAAGCTGACATTTACAATGTTTGTGATGGAAGGAATCAGAATATCTAAGCACTCAAGAAGAAGGCTTGTGGGTATTGGGTCTGGCAAGTTGTTTTTTCAGAATAATCGCCTTTATATCAGCATCAGAGACTGGTCGAAATTTGGATAGAGAGCATCCCAGAAGAATATCACAGGAAAAGCTGCCAGGCAGCAATATCAAGTCCAAGGATGTAATTGTCCGAAATCTTGTTAGCAAAATAGTCAAAAAACACTTAGTACGATAGTACAATGTCTGATGAATTACAATCCACATTTTCATTAAATCAATTGCCATGGTGAAACAGATTACCAATAATTGTCAGTTAACACACTTCAATACCAACGTCAAGGCTACCCTCATCAAATACTGTTATTCTTTACTTTATTATTACTGTTTTAGTGGACAACTCCCTTAATATATACCTTGGACATTGTCCTAAACGCACACTTTTTACATCTCCAAAATAGAATTTTTTTGCACTTGTATTGTGTTTTCAGAGATGGATGTTATGCTTATCTACTGAAGAACTAGCTCCCTTATGACCCTTATACATTATTGGATCATCAGGAGATCAACTGTCAGCATCATGTCAACAGGGGTATATGGGATATACCATTTAGTAGTACATGTTCTTGTGAGAAAACGTTTATACACAAATAATGATATTTGTTGGCTATGGCAGTTATGGTTTATCAGTAATTTATATTTCAGTACATTGTTTCTTATAGGAAAACTGCACTGGTATTTTCTTTATGAGAGTTTATATATCCAAGATGGCTTTACCAAAGTCAGATGACCAACAACAGGATCCAGGATTTTGGGTTCCACGCACATGGTCAGCTGTGATTTTTCTCACCTCCACCTATGTGTGTGTGTGTGTGTGCATGCACTTATACTTTAGAAAAAATGCATTTGTTTGCTTGAAAGGCATCTACCAGATTAAGATGCCTATGCATGTATTCCTGCATGTGCATTGACTCAGTAGTGAAGTACTAGAAAGGGAAATGAAATGAAAAAAAAATACTATCGTGTTGACCTATCTTGAGAAGGGTCTCCCAACACTGTTAGGCCTTTGTGTTGTCACCTCATGCCATTCTTTCCTCAGTAAGGGCCCTCTTTTAGTCACAGAGATCTAAAATATCATTTGTGACTGAAGGTTGTTTTTTCTTTCTCTGCTTCCCTAACACCTCTTCAGCTGATGAAAGTAGCACCTCTTAAATATGTTGAGTGAAATTGTCTACATAACAGTCTAGAACAATTTAGAACTGCAAATTTATCTCTTACTTGGACCTTGAAGATTTTGTCGATGTTTAGGTTTTGCATCTTGTCCAAATGAAAGAGACTTTGGGATGATTTAGTGGTGTTTTTTGTTCAATTTAAAGCTCATTAAGACAAGGTTATAGTTGCTTTGTCTGCACCTGGCTATGACCTTGTTAATCCTGAATTTGAAATTCATTAGCAGCAGGATGAAGTCAATTTAGTTATGAATCAGACTTTATGGAGAGTGCTAAGAACCCATCCCCATGGAGGGTATCATCTGTCTATGGCTTTGTACAAACTCTTTGAGTCTTGGGCTTCTATCAAAATTGTCCAAATTTGCCTACAGTTCCTTCCCATTGTTGGTAAGTATCTGGGTCAATCTTTGCATTCTTATCAAAGAGTGCTATTTGTCAATATATCTGAGATATATTTCAAATCGTCTGGATGAATCTTAAATTGTCTAATCAAATTTGTTCAGTCTTTTGAATTTTTTTTTTTCTTTAAAATTTGGTACTACCATTACTGCATGCTTAGAAACCAGTTTCCAAGTGTGTAGCTGTCATGTTGGTAGTTGTAGATCTGCCGGTAGAAATGACAAGTAATATTTTGTATGACTGCTATATAGTCATGTCTGACCTGAAGAAGTGTGTTTGAAGAGTGGGTACTTAATAAAGCATGCTGATTTGAAGATTGTTCTTATTTGTGATGTTATTTTAGCTGACTTCCATCTGTAATTATTATTTTTTGGGGTTTTTTTGTTTTTGTTTTTGTTTTTTTTTTTGTGGCAATTTAAATTTCTCTGTTTTACATCATCATGATTTTTTTAAGCTGAAAATTATTTGGCTTTATTCAGGGCAAATCCTCGAAACTTCAATTTTGACAGCCTCAGTAATGCAATGCTGGCATTGTTTGAGGTTCTTTCTCTAGAAGGTTGGCTGGAAGTTCGTGATGTTATCATTGACAGAGTTGGAGCAGTAAGTCACTCATGTCTTTACAATGTCAAGTCGGTTCAAGAATTTCTTTAACTGGATGATCATTGAACTGTTCTGCTTCAGATGAGTTAAAAGTTGCTGGAGCTGGAATGATTGTTAGTCATGTTTTGTTTTTGTTTTTTTGAAGTAAATTCGTACATTTACTATAGCGATGTGATGATTGGAATTTTCCTGCATGTCTTATTAAAATAATAATAAAAATCACAAATTGTATTTGGAGAAGTCTGTGAGACTGTGCTCGCCATAAGCATTAATTTATCTTTGGATAAAGTGTGAATTCATTATAAGGATCAATACTTTTCTTTTTGATTTTTTAAGGCTGAAGCAGTGTATATCCATTTCTTTGTCTTCATCGGGTACATGATTGGTCTTACACTGTTTGTGGGTGTGGTCATTGCCAACTACAGTGAAAATAAGGTTAGTTCTTTTGATATTATTAAGGACTTACAAGAATATTCTAACAAATTTTGATGAAACTGTTGCAGTTTATTAAAAATATGCATGGTTTGGTGAAAGTGCCTTCATGGACACAAATGTCATGCTGTTGACATTTATTGATAGTTCAGTTTGGACATATATGTTATTTATAAATGATTGAAACTAGGTGATGTAAAAATCTGACTACAAAATCTATTTTACAGGGCACTGCATTGTTGACAGTAGACCAAAGACGTTGGTTAGATCTGAAGGGTCGCATTAAACTGGCTCAACCACTACACATACCACCTAGACCTGGCAAGTGTTACTTTTAAACACAGGTGTCATCAGTGATTCCAGTAAAATGCCTGTCTTGTTGTAAAAGTACCAGTGGACAAATTATATTGTAATTTAACAGTTCTGTCTATGCTGTATGTTTCAGAAAGAAGTGCATTTCGCGCACTAATGTATGACATAACCCAGCATTTGTACTTCAAACGCTTCATCGTACTTCTTGTCATTGCAAACTGTCTCATGCTGTCTGTTCCAGTAAGTGCACAACTCATCCTAAATTTGTTCCTCTCTGTCCCTGTTAAGTTTACTTTCTCACTCCTGTGTTTGTAGTACCATTAATTGTTCACCAAATATTAGGAAGTGTGATTCTCTGTGGATTATCACAGCAAACTCAGACTTAGTACTAACACTCTAACAGTTTAAATTTGTTATTTTTATCCTACACAATGTTTAGTCATTGTGTACTTTTAACTTGTTGATATCCCAACCCTATTTGCTTTACAATTTTTTTTTTTTTTTACATCTTTACTTTTTTTTTTTTTAGCCTGGCCATTCCTTCACTTTTTATATGTTTAAGAGGAAAAAAATCAAAACCATTTCACTCATATAAATATTTCATATTTTTAAAAGTGCCCTTTTTAAATTAGAGTGAATCATGATGTGGCATTGACGTTGGACATAAGAGTTTTTAAATATTTAGGCCAAACAGCATGTTCATGCAGAGAAAAAAAATTTTTAATGCAAAATTTGTAAAGCACATACTCACACTCCTACGGAGCATGCTCTTAGCATTTAAGAACAAGAACAAAACATGGACAGCATACAAATTATAGGAAAACAAACAAAGGAGGTGTGTTTTCAGTGCACATTTAAAGGATTCAACAGTGGTATAGGTGGCAGATATGGAAAGGGAGAGAGCTCCATTGTTTCACTGCACAATAACTAAAAATCCTATGACCATATGTTGTTCTTCGAAAAATTAATATCAACATGAATTACTATTAATTAAGCCAACAAGGGCATACAAAGTTAAGACCTGTGATTTGACATTAATATTTTTGATATTACAGTGGAAAGACTACAGGGATCAGATGTTTGTGCTAGCAGGCTTTTCAACGTGTTTTACATTACTCTTCTTTGTTGAGGTGAGGACAACTTTACACAATTTACCACAAGTAGAGTGTACTATATTACTTTTAGATAAACATTGATATTAAGAATGATGTGTGACTAGCAGAAAATTCTGTTTTGATTTGGATGATCACCTCAGGAGAATAAAATTAATACATCTGACAGATGATAATGAAGATGGTTGCACTGTCTCCTATGGGCTATTGGACTAGTCGCCGCAACCGCTTCGACATGCTGGTCACATTTGTTGGTGTTATATGGATCGTGCTGCATTACAGTTTGGATCTCAGAGAAGCATCAGTTAGTCTCATTTTGTTATTTTGAAAGATATTTAAGACTTAGTACAGTAGAAGTATCAGCCATAATGTCATGTAAGAAATAATTTTCAAGGAATACAAGTCCATAGAAAATGTTTTCCTCTTTTGAATGTGTTAATTGCTTGCCTAGAATAGTATTTTTCTTGACTAGTAAAAGTTTCAAAATTCTACAACTCCAACTACAACTTTTACAGCAAATACTCAGACATTACTGAAACTGACATTTCATTATATCAGGATTGAGTTCATATTATATTTGTTACCTGATTTCTTCTTCATGCCTTCAGTTTTTGTCTTTTATTACTTATCTGCATAAGTGTTTCACCTTCCATCCTTTGTATGTTGTCCATGTCTCCTATTTGTCTCAATCATGCGCTAAGAGCATGCTCCTTTGTGAGTGTGATTATGCACTACATAAATCACGTGTTTGTATTATTATTATTTGATATTGTTTTGATTGTGATGTTCCATAAACAGTGTCTCCGCATATATTTGCATGAAGTACTTGGTTTTCTGTACAAAAATAGATAACAGAGATGGGGAAGAAAACTAGTACTCATCTTTGAGCTTTTGCTTTAAGTTGTTCCATTTAACAGCTGTGTTAAGCATCTTATCTTTTATTTTCATTTATTGGAAAGTACTACAAAATTGCTTGAGGTTAGTGATAGCTGTATTGCTGGTTTTAGCACCAGTTTTTACAATAAACAAAGGTAACATTTTGAATATCTTGTCTCCTTATAATACAATATTGAATTATTTTTATACATTACATTTGTTTATAGAGTAAACAGAATTTTTGAAAATTTCATGCTTTATAAATTTATTTCTGAACTTGGCATTATTAGGTTACAAAAATCCAGCTACTCTGTGAGAATAAATAATGAGAGATAGAGCAATGATTCTGATTAGTGGAATTTAATATATGAAAATAGAATTTCATTTAAAGATAATACAGCTTCAAATGACACTGGTTTTTTTTTCCTCGCCACACATTTGAAATGATTAGAATATGCAGAAAAATGTGCACAGTATTGGCTGGCTACTGTAAGGGTTATGCTGATGATGTCCAGGGCTTCTGCTTACGCAAAAAATTGCGTACAGTACGCATTAAAAGTTCAGAGGACCCCTTCAATTTTCGTCAATGGGGTCCCCTTCAAATTTGGGCGAAGAACAGGGACCCCTTAAAAATCTGAAGAAGGGGTCCCTGGGACCCCAAAGAATTTAGCCTTAGCAGAAGCCCTGGATGTCAGTTCACAAATTCACTAATTGTGATCATTTATAATTCTATTTTTACAGGTGAGAGATCCCATAAATTCACTTGGATATTTTGTCATTGTACTTCGCTTTTTCACCATCACAGGAAAACATGTAAGCTTTCTTTTTTCCACTCCACCCCCCACATCAAATCAAGCATAGTAATGTCACTTCCGTTTTCACAATTGATGATCAAAGATTTGAAGGAGTTTGACAAGCTGATTTTTACTAGTTGGAATGGAATTTTTACTGCTGCAAGGTGTTTTCTGAGAAAAAGGCTTTTAAACAAGATGTATTACAATTTCACATTTATTTATATCTATTATTATTCAACATAAACTTGATCTCTTTCATTGTAGAATTCCACTATAGCTTGCTTTAGCTGCTTGAAACATTAGTAGGAAGCAAGATTGTGCAACTGTTTGCATATGCACAGGTGGAGTTGAATAGAGGTGTGTCCAGGCATTTATGGGATTGGGAAATGTATGCATATAGTTTTTCATAATATACTTGAACTTACAAATGAATGTGGTGTTGCAGGCCACTCTGAAGATGCTGATGCAGACTGTGGTGATGTCTGTATTTAAAAGCTTCTTCATCATCATGGGGATGTTTCTTCTCATGCTTTTCTATGCCTACATGGGTGTAATTCTGTTTGGTTCGGTGAAATATGGATACAATCTTGGGAGGTAAGTGTCTTGATTTTGTATATCCTGGAAAAGGAAATAGTACACCTTTGCAGAAAAGGAATCAATAAACAACTTGCTTTTAACTCCAAAATTGTCCATATCACTTTTAGTTTGACTACATTTCAATTCAGCCTGTTAACCTGCAGGTCCTTATTACTGCTGTGCAACATAGTTTCTGTTCATTCCTTCCTTCCTTGTTCCTATTCACCCCTAGTGGAGCATAGGGCCGCAACCACACTCCGCCATCGGACCTGTCTCTACCTCTCTGTGAACTGATCTCCTCCACTTCTCTCTGGGTCTCCCAACCTTGTGCCTCCCCTGTGGGTTCCAGCCCAGAGTTTGTCTTGTTAAATTGTCGGCCGGCTTTCACAAGGTGTGATCCAGCCCCACTTCCGCTTCTTGATGTCTTGGCTGGCAGGTTTTCGTTGGCTCTCTCCCACAGGTCTGTATTGGAGATCTTCTCAGGCCATCTGATGTTGAGGATGCGGCGCAGACATCTGTTGACGAATGTCTCTATCTTGTTGGTGATTGCATTTGTCACACGCCATATCTCAGATCCATACAGAAGGACTGACTTTACATTTGTATTAAAGATGCGGATCTTGGTGTGTAAAGACAAAGCCTTGGAGTTCCAGATAGGTTGTAGGTTGTGGAATGCAAGTCTGGCTTTGTTTATTCGGCTTTTTACGTCTTCATCTATTCCTCCATCTTTGTTGACTATGCTGCCAAGTTAGGTGAAACAGTCAGACTCTGTAATGCATTCCCCATGTAGTTGGAGTGGGGCTTCTTGCTTGTTGTTGACCCTCTTTACCTCCATCTTCTTGATGTTGATGGTCAGGCCAGTCATTGCTGCTTCTTCTGCGAGTCGAGTGAGCTTTATCTGTGCGTGTTGTTGCTTGTGGAACAGCAGGCTGATGTCATCCGCTAAGTCAAGATCCTCAAGTTGCCTGGCGAAGGTCCACTGAATGCCCGTGTTGCTGTTAGAGGTGTTTGTTCTCATGATCCAGTCTATGACGATCAGGAAGATTGTGAGTGAGAGCATACAACCTTGCCTCACTCCAGTCCTCATTGCTAAGGGGGCAGTCAGCTTTCCGTTGTTTATCACCTGGCATGTCAAGTCCTCATACAGTTGATGGCAATGAACTTTGGTGGAAATCCGTAGTGCTGCATCAGTTTCCAGATGGTTTTCCTGTCTACGGAGTCAAAGGCCTTCTCAAAATCCACAAAATGTATGTATAGTGGCGACTGCCATTCGATAATATTTTGTAGAGTAGCGATTTGGTCGGTGCATGATTTTCCCCTGCTGAAAGCCTGCCTGTTCTTGCCTCAGAATCTTGTCTAGGGCATTCTTCAGTCGCTCCAGGATGATTCTGGTCAGCACCTTGCTTGAAATGGACAACAGCGTAATCCTTCGCCAATTGCTGCACTGTGTCAGGTCACCTTTTTTGGGTAGCTTTATAAGGTAGCCAAGCTTCCAGTCTGCGGGAACTTGCTCCTGTTCCCAAATTTTCTTCAGCAGGGGCTGTAGCATCTCTGCTGCGACTGTTGGGTCTGCCTTGAGTGCTTCTGCAGGAATGCCATCTGGGCCTGCTGCCTCGCCAGAATTTAAGAACTTGATAGCTTTGATGATTTCTGGCTTGGTTGGCAGGTTGGTAGTTACTTGGAGCTGTTCTGCAGCTGGGGGAATGTCCAAAGTGGTTGTTGGTGGTGGTCGGTTAAGTATTTCATAAAAATGTTCCACCCATCCTGATCTTTGTTCTGCATCCCCGGTAATGACGCTGCCATTCTTATTCTTTATTGGTCTGCATGCATTGGTGTTTTTCCTTCCTGACAGAATTCTTGTAATTTTGTATAGTCTCTTATTTTTCCCAGCTGCTTGTTCTGCCTCTTCTGCCATCCTGTGTGTGAACTGTCTCTTGTCGTCCCATGGGGTCTTCTTCACTTCTCTGTTTATCTCCCAGTATTTTGCTCTGAGCTCTTCTTTTTCCTGCTGGTCTTGACATTGGTTGATCTTCTGCTTCAGCTCTTTCCTTTCCTATATCTTTTGCCAGGTCCTTAGAGTCAGCCATTCCTTGTGCTGTTTTCCTTTTTTTTTCCCAGAACGTGTGTGCAGGCAGTCTTCCAGATCTCTTATAATCCTGTCCAGTGGTTGGCCACTGTTTCTTCCAGGAGTCCTTCCAGTGTCGCAAACCTGTGTTTAACTTCGCAGTTGAACTCTTTTTGCTTTCTACGGTCTCTAAGAAACTGCACGTTGAATTTGTGGTGCGATCTGTCTGATGTGTCATGGAAAGACCTCAGCTTTATCTTCATGGTTGCCACAAGCAGGTGGTGGTCTGTGGCTACATCTGCACCTTGCTTTACTTTGACATCCAGCAGGCTCCTAAACTGGCGATTAATGGTGATGTGATCGATCTGGTTTTCTTTATGTCCATCTGGTGAAGTCCAGGTGGTCTTGTGAATGGTTTTGTGTGGAAAAACTGTGCCTCCGACTACAAGGTCATTGAACAGGCAGAAGTCTGTGAGCATCTCACCATTTTCATTGCAGTTGCCCACACCATGCTTTCCCATTATATGTCCTTTTTCTGTGTTGTCATTTCCAACTTTGGCATTCATGTCGCCCATTATGATCTTTAGGTCTCGTTTTGGAGTACGATCAACCAGTGCTTGTAGGGAGTTGTAAAAGTCTTCTTTTTCCACTTCTTTAGCTGCGTTGGTAGGTGCATAGCACTGGATGATCGTGATCTTTCTCCCTTTGGAATTGAACCTGGCTTACGTGTCGTGGGGAGACTGGTTCCCATGCTATTAGTGATCTTGCAGCCTCTGGTGTCATCAGTACTGCTACTCCTTGTGTGTGGTCATGGTCAGGGTCTTCATGTCCAGAGTAGATGATAGCCTCCCCTGACGAAAGTCTGGTCTGACCATTGCCGTTCCACCTTGTCTCGCAACCCTCCTCCTTCATCCGGGTTTGGGACCAGCAGGTTACCCAAGCGGCTTCCAGGCAGAGTTAGTTTCTGTTCATCAAGTTTAGAATATATATGTTCATATAGTTTAAATAAAGTTATAATAAGTGGATTTATGTAGCATATTCTTCTACTTAACACTAATGTCACAAATACCAAAATAAAAATAAAAGATCGACACCAAATACATATAGCAAACATGCTGACACAGACTGAAACTTATACAGCTAACACGTACAAGATAAAGAAAAAAAAAGAAGAAGAAAAAGAAAGAGGAAAGAAGCATGCACACGAAGCATCCCACAGCAGGGGGCAGTTCTGTAGAAAATCTGGTGTTTGGCCTTTGAGACCATAGACACAGATTGGTAAGAATGACACCTTGAGCTTTTTGTAGATGTGATCATTGACTAATGTTTAGTTGAATCAATGAATAAAAGAAATGATTTGCAGCCATAACTTAAGAAGATGGTGTGGGACCCCTATGGATAGGAGTCATGTTAATGCTTTCACAGAGGTCTTTTTCCATATGACTCTGTGCAGGTGGGGGTAGATTAGCACTGTCGTTAGAGCGTTGGTTTCTTGCTGGTAGTCCAGATGTGGTTGCGTAGGTCTCTGGAAACTGCGTGTATATATACCAGCTCCTCCTGTGGCATAAGTGCCTGAGCTGTCAGCATTTACTGAGATCCAAGATTCTTCCATATACTATGCTGCAGTCATGCCCAGTGACAGTGATCATTTGATGATTTCATTGTGGGAGTCTAGATGACCAGCAGAAAGCTGTATTGAAGATGTGAAATTTTGTGTAGTCTTCGTTCCATGGTTGTAGGAGGTCTGAGGGCCTCAGTGGGAGCAGCAATAACTTGTGGATATATAGCTCACTTGAGTTACTGTTATCTAACTAAACAAATTTAGATGCAACTAAGCACAAGGCACAGATGGGATACCCCCTTAAAGGAAGGATGTTTGTCAATTACACCAGCAGTCATTAACTTTACTTTTAATTTACAAAATATATCAATGTAAACAGGTAACCTCGCACAGATTTTTCAAAGATAACTGCAGGTTATTGATACCTTTAATAAAGCAACCACTTGCTGGCTGCCTGCAGCTACCTGTACCACCTCTGCCAAGCAGGGCAAATTAAAAACAAACTTTCCACCTCAGAGGCTAAGTACTCAACTGGGCTGCTGGTTCAGATGGCATTAAATTTTGCTGGCAGTGTTACTTGTGTCTTGCTTTTTTCAAGTTTCTGCTGACTCCTCTTGTGGCACTTTTCCCTCTCACTAGGATAGCTATTGTGCCATGGGTGTATTTGTGTGTAGACTGTGCTGCCTGAGATCTATCTAGTGAGAGGTTGGGTGCCATCCACTCCATCCCTCTGGACCAACACAAACTTGCACGCCAATCAAAGCTGCTGACCAGCACTGCCAACATATTGAAATAACAGACTTTATATGTAGGTAGACAAAACTCAGATTACAGATAAATCATACAACTGAGGCTTAGCAAGTTACTGTTTCGCCAAACCAAATTTAAATAAGACTTTAAAGTAACTTTTTATCTATCTTTAACATTTTATCCATAACAATTCACTATAAATAACGGATTTTATTCAGCTCCATATTAAAGAAGTTATTAACAAAGCGAATAAAGCTCTGGGTTAATTAAAAGGGTTTTTGTGGCTCCTTGGTCATTTTTTTTTTTTTTTTTTTTTTAATATAACATTTATTTTGTCTCACAGATACATGAAATAGAAATTACAATATCTTGCAATATAATACAATCATATGCACATAAGGCATCAATCATTTGTTCGTTCCAGAGGTTGAAAAGAAATCGCCTGCAGGCAGTCCATTAGTACAAGTACAAGTACATAGTGATGATGATTACGAGGATGATTATGAATGATTACGAGGATGATGATTGAATGATTGATTTACTGGCTGAAGGATTAGCAAAACAAGTATTTAGATTACAATAAACGCTTGGAGACATCACAGTGCAGACTCAATCATGCTGTTGTGATTGCAAAATTTTTTAACAGAGAACCTCCATCTTCATTGGTTGCATACCACAAACTGCAAAACAATTTCCAGAATTGTGCAGTTTGTTCCAGCATAACTCAGAGTTTGACTGACACAAAAACTGCAGCCATACTGTTCTCACAAAAACTTGTTTCTCCTTTGTACAAAAATTATTTTTCACACAAGTTCAGCAAATGTATATATATGTATATATCAAAAGTAGGAAAAAGCTTTAGTAAAAAGCTGAAAACAATTGTTCGATCTAGTCATTACACGACAGTAACTACACCCTCACTATGTAGGAATGTTTGCATAATAGAAATTTACAAATTTATTTAATCTCGAGGCAACAGCCAACAAACTGTAATAATAGCAAGACCCATTTTTGTTCACAGCAGCTAACCATGAAGAACCAAAATATTTTCTATATAAAACAGCAATTTTTAAACAATGAAATATCACACAAATTGTTCAGTTATACTTTACTTGTGAAACTGTACAGGCAAAGTAATTTTTTTTTTATTATTATTATTAAGCAATACATATATCAAACATAAACAATGAACATG
>SRHC01002727.1:7194-29148 GCA_004794325.1 Pomacea maculata
TTTTTTTTTTTTTGAGAAGGAATGCTGAGCTTCATCTTGTTCACACTCGTGGCAAAAACAGTGATCCTTGGCTTCACAAGCATTAGCTCCCTAACCCTGTCTTTGTTTCTTTTTCTCTCTCTCTCTAGGTTGTCAAGGCATAGACTTTTTATCTCCGAGCATCTTGCACGTTCCTTCACGTGTTTTAATCAACGATCTTAAAACTCGCCACCTTGCCTTTTTGAATGAACGCCCACAAGCCATGAGTTCTACAGATCCCCCAACCCTTCATTGTCCAGAAGACTATCATGAAGCAAAAGAGGCCAAAACATTTTTCATCTGTCTTTGAAATGGAATTGTTCATTGAGCATGACCTGCACATCGTGAACATCCTAGTCATATCCTTCGCTAATCTCTTTTTCTTCATGACACATTACATCTTGTTCCTTTATTTTCTCTTATTTCCTCTCTTTTATTCATTTTTTTTTCTTTTCTCAGTCCTCTCATGAACCAACAGCGTTAAAAGGTGAAAAGGACAAAAGAGAATTTCAGTAAACTTTGCTGTATATAATTATCTCATAAAAGCGTGAAAAATATTCACTCCTTGAACTCGCCAGCCTGCAATAACATGAAAGATGAAGAAGAAGAGGATTGAACGGAAGAGGGTAGGAGAAATATACTTATCATGTCTCTGTAGGGAAATGAGTCGTGGAAATTCGGTACTAAGAGAAGTGTTCACGTGGAGCAGTTCAGTTTGTTCACTTGTGATTCATTGGCGGTTGCCAGTGGCCTGGGTGCCTCCGTGCCGCAGACGCAGCGCCAACTACCCTCCACTGCAGTACACTTGCATCTTCACCATTGATTCTATTTCTGCTGTGGGCGGAGAAAATAAATAAATCTGGATTCTGAATCCAGCAGCAAAAACCCACGACGGTGTCTTGTTTTATAAGATTTATGTAACACAACGGCCACGGCACAGACGTCTGATTGCATTTCTGTTGACAATGTGCTGGGTGCTGCTCTGTCCGGCCCACCCAAGGAGAGCTCTTGCAAGGGGACGCTACTAGGTTTACCCGCCAAGCACCAATAAGAGTTACTCCCCCAGAAAGATGCTGGCGTAAGTTGCTATTAGCTGTTTATCGTGTCAGAGATGTAGCCACAATAACATGGGAGTTGGAACAGGGACGGGAAGGGCATCTGCAGGTCCTGACGAAAGATATGTCCACGACCTTTGTGAACTTTCGGTGCGAATGTAGTGTAGCTTTACCTTCAGTGCGCGTGACACGCAGGGGAGAGGTCAGAGGTTACCTGATCACCTTTGGGTTTACGGTTAGGTAAAAAAGGAAATCCCCAGAGTAAGGAATGTTTCTTTGAAAGAAAAAGAAAAGGAAACTAAGAAGGAAAAAGTTCAATGACCAGGGTCAGGTCGCTGTACAGCCGCGGGCCCGGGTATACTGGATCCCCCTGTCTCCCTCTACCCCATCTCACCAGGCCTAAACACATTAACACACAAACAAACAAACACAAACACAAACACAAACACACAAACACCTACAGGCATCCTCTCAACCACGCATACACATCCTCAAGAGCACACGCAGAAGAACACACAGTAATCAATTTAAGCAATTATTTATTGATTCAATCATTCAATAACTCATTCATTCAATCAATCCTTCATCGATCCTTTCAATCATTCATTCCTAATGAACCTTTGAGAGCGCTGACTTCTCTAAAATTCGAACCTCGCCACAGGAAAATTACCCTCTGTCCAAAACTTCAAAAATAATCTCGCCTGTAATTTCCAGAAGGTAATTTACAGCTGGCAGTCGCCATTTTTCTTGGGCATATTTTCAGCCCTTTGATGCCAGACTTGTGCGACGAGAGGTAAAATTAACCGCAAGTGGAAGTGTTGCTGGTGCCGGCCTGTTATTAGTCTTGTGTGTGCAAGGTCCCGACTCTCTCCTCCGCCTCTCTAAGCAATTCAGGGCTCGGGGGAGTCGACTTCAAGGCCTGCCGTTCACCGAGTAAATTTAGTGTGAAGACAGAGTTAACACCCAAACAAAGATCTTTTTATTGATGAATGGTGGGTAAGTGGATGGCTTGACTCCATCTTCTAGCAGCTACCCGGGGTGGCGAAAAGGAAGAAGATACAGTTAGAAGACGTTGAAGAAGAGAGGATGCGAGAGAAAGAAAGCAAACACAGACATACACACACATAAACACATACACAGACATATATATATATCGACACACACACACAGGGTCGTGAGGTCAGGTCACGTGACGGCTAACACTCGTGGTATGTTTGTAGCATCTCGCAACTGCTGGAGCCAGTACAGTCTTGTCCCGAGCGGATGCCACCACGAGGCTGTATTTTCTGACAATGACGAAAACAACTGTCGACCTTTCTTGCAAATACGATTAGGATGTCTGACGCACACGTGAATGCCTTCCAGATATGTTTTCTCTGTGCGGCCGTTGGCGACTGCAGGATATGTCCCTGGAGTTGTTTCTCTCCGTGGCGTGGGATGTCGTCTGTCTTTGCAACAATCTGTCGACAAACGTGTCACACGGAGTTGATGTCAGAGGAGAGGCATCGACAGCGATTTCTGATTAGATTCAGTATATATATCCGCCATATCAAGGGTACTTGAGGTTGTCCAGGTGATGTCCATTCACCTGACAGGTTGTCAGCTCGCTGGCACATCAAAGGGCAACGAACGCTGAATGGTCGACAACCGAATGAGAGATAAATGTTGCTATTGGCGTCTTTAGTTCTCAATCCTCCCTTTCTCTCTATCCATCTCGCAACGGGTACCCTCTAAGTGACATAGTTGTAAACTTAAGAGTTTCTCTGTGTGTGTATGTGTTTGCTGATGCACAGAAGACTGATATTATTACAGGTAACATAAATGTAAGATCAGTAATGCTCCGGAGCAAAACGAACAAATCAAATGTATTCAAATTCATTCCTGAGGACAGAAAGGTTGGCTCTTGTAGGACAGAATAAACAGTACAGCTCAGCCATCACGCACACAATCACACACACACACACTAATACACACATTTACACACACAGCCACATGCAGCTTTATGTCTCAGATGTAAAGGCAGATGACTGAATGTCAACATTGACACACAGCGATGATCTCGGGACATACTTGTGTACGGTGGGGTGCTCTGGTGTATCAGTCAATAGCGGGTAGAGATGTCATCTACGAAAGTAAGTGAACTGTGACTAACATCACACTGTCATCAGTCTCATCACATCCACCCTGGTTACCACATGGCGCATCCCTGGTGTCATAACGGTTCTCTCTCTCACTTCCTTATTCTCCTCTCATTCTTCTCTCTTGTCCCCTTCTGGTGTGTGTGGGAGGGGAGAGGTGGTGTGAATGGTGTGTGTGGGGGGAATGAAAGGATAATATATCCTGTAAAACACCTTTCATGTCCACACATTTGCACTGTCAAATAAATAAAAAGCCTGATGATATCGGGTGTAAAGACACCCTCTTGCCTCAGACTACCATAAGCACTTCACAACGGAAATAAGAAAGAGCATGGCCCACAGCCAGCAACATTAGCAAAGAGCAGCGCCGACGATGAGATCCATCTTGAAAGGCGTTACAACAAAAACATCGGAAGGAATGGAGGGAAAAAACCTGGAATATTCCTCCTCCTCCTTCAGTGCTCAGCGGGTTGCTCACCCGGCGTCAGCAGCTGAATGCTTGTCGCTCTCCGCCTGCACCTCGCGTGTCCTGGCCTCGCGCTCCACCCAGGGTGGTCCGTGATGGTGATACATGCACGAGCTTACTGATGTGTGGGTGTGGGTGTGTGGGTGTGTGTGAGTGGGTGTATAAATGTGTGAGTGGGTGTACAAGAAAGAGAGATTATAGCGACTCCGTTACCATGGCTAACAAAAAGATTACAAAGCTTTCGAACCAATAATTAAGCGAATCCGTAGAGAAAGATTTCCATTTGTATGATAGCGATTTTCTGAAACAACAAACATTAAACTCCCATCAGCAACATCGTTACAAAGGGAAGAAGTCGGAATATTTTTATCTTCTTTTGTTCATCCGTCTCCTACTCTTTTTAGTCTATGGTTGTTTTGTCGATACATTCCGGAATAGCAGGACTGCTCTTTATCTCTAAGAGACTCTTTGCCAAAAAATTAGTATCTTTTATAGCAGCTTGGAAACACCGAGACACGGCTGAATGCCATGAGGGGTGAGAGGCAGACAGACAAGAACACGCACACAAGGCAATGGAACTCCCCAAGCTGTCTCCTTGGAGTAAGAGTATTGTTTTTCTCCATCACAATGAGCAGCACCACCACTCGGCTTTAAAGGACTAGTAGGGTGTGTTCTCTGTTGATTAGATAAAGTCCGGTGCAAGATACTACTTCCACAAACCTGGGTGGATGTTCCTCTTCCACACTGAAATAAGTCCACAACCATGTCAGGGTAAATATGACTATTGTGAGGTTGTAAACAGTGGGGTAGGGACCAGGGATCAAGGGGATAGGACCGCCCCCAAAAAAGATATTGAGGGGCAAGAATGTGAACGTTCACTGTCAAGGTGGAGTTTTCCTCCTCCCTCCCCGCAAAGCTGAGCATCTTCCTGCTCCACTGGTAAGGGCCTGGGCCAATGAGATAATTAAAAAATATGTTGGGTAGATTTATTGTCACCTCATTCTGTGCCTTCTGTTTGTAAGCGTGTACCTCTAGAGTGGAAGAGGGTGTTCATACAGATTTGAGGAAACAGTTTCTTGCAACGAGCTTTTCCTCATCACTAGAAAATATTGCTCCCCAGTAGTCCTTTAAATCCGCTGCTCTTTCGTGGCTTGCATTCTGTGGACTACTGAGAGAAAAAGTGTTTCTTGTATGAAGCTCTAAGTGTCTCTACCAATGCAAATGCATCTGTCAGTCTGGCCTCCTGGTAATCTATCTCGGCGTCTGTCTGCCTGTCAGTGTCACAAACAGCAATTTTTTCCGGAAACGGTAAAAACTCGCCCAATCATCCTCCTTGACTAAACAATAAACAGAAAGGAAGAACAAGACGTTGTTTGAGTCGTTTTTCCTCGTTCTGTTCGTCACACACACACAAACACACACACAAACACACACATACATACACATGAGCGCGCGCACTCACATCTACACAGATCCATGTCGGAAAAAATACTTTGTACAAATAGTTTTAGTTATGTATGTAACTGCAGGCGGTAGAAAATCAAAGATGTTTCGTCTATGATAAAGTTTTTAGTTATTGATTGTTTTCATCAAGAATGACATATCAACTCGAATGTGTCCATGGCTATTATATAATATGTACTGACTGCTATATATATACACACACATAAACACATAGATCAGCAAGATGTTGGACTGGCTGATCACTCAACCATGTAAACTAATATACAAGCCTGATTAGATGCAGTCACAGACCGTGAAATGGCATTAAATCATTTTAATATGAACCCCGCTGACCTCTGATGTCAGGAGTAGAACAACCAGCGGCACCTTTCATCTTGAGATGCGCACAATAGGCATATTGACCAATAAAACCATTCAACCTTTGACTATAGGTACCTGTTTATAGGTGAGTGTTAATTATTGTGCTCTAATCTTTATTCAGCTTTAACAGCTCAGAACTTTGGAAACGACTTTTAACCGGAGAATGTTTGGCAAAGTGTATCTAAGTCATTCTGATTAAATATCGAAACTGTAATAAGCGTTCTGTAACCTAATTTTGTTATACCGACCAAATGGTTTGCAAACCTGAAATATTTATTACTTTTATATTTTGATATTTATTATTACACACACAGTTGAGCATCATTAGCCGTGCAGTAACATATTTCTAGCCTCTCCAGGATGTCATTTGTATAAAGACATTCCCGAGCTCCTCATGATCTTTATACTGAGCTGAACAACTTCAAACAGACATTCATCTGCCTCACTGAAATATTACAGAAGGATAGCTCCCTCGGTTAAATAAGCCGGCGCCAGTCTTTCTAACACAACCGGCAGAAGCCATGCGTGGAATAATAGAAGAAACGAGAAAAAAGTCACATGGGAACGAAAACACAAATTTAAAAAAAATGAAATATCCGCCGTGTTGCAGAAAGCAATCAACGATGGCCCTAAGCCCTGAAATAAAATGAATATTAGAGATAGAGAGGAAACGGTAAAAGCTTACAGAGACAAGCACAGAAATATATTGTTTTTCAGAAAAGAAGATTAAAATATTAAAAAACTTACTTTTCTTCCTGAAAACGCCTTATAAAATATTAACACAAACTGTCGGTGTAGTTGGTTCTTCATTCAAATGAATCGGTTCATCCTTGTGGTGTGTTTGCCAAGTAGTAAAACACAGTTGTGAGCACGACGGCGGCCACCAGAGTGACGTAGCGCCCTCGGTGGGTTCGCGTGCTTGTGGAGAGAGGTCACGCGCACACACGCGCACACACGCGACCACACGCGACCACCCGGTATCAGAGCGAAACGCTTGAAGGGTGACTTCACCCCAGCTGTGGCGGATAGATCAATGGTGAAATCCATGTACAGAGCGCTGGGTAGTGTGAAAGGTTCTTTTACAAGACTCAAGGTTCATCTGTATCAGTGACAGCAGGGACGGCGCACGCACGCGCAAACACCCAGACACACCGACGCCCACACACGTGACACAAGCGCGTGCGCCGCACGCTGACGCACACACGTGCACACATGGTCTTAAAGTTTATACCACCGGGCATGGGAATATAGAACAACGACAAAATCGTGTTTTGAGAGGGAGAGAGAGAGTGCGTGCGTGTGTTTGAGAGAGAGAGAGAGCAGGGGTAAGTGAGTGCGTGAGTGAGTGTGTTTGAGAGCGGGATAGTGTGCATTAAGCGAAATCTAGGACGTACCCACGCAAACCCACTCACAGTCTCACAGGGTCTGTTTACATATCCCAGGTCTGACCCTGGAGACCTCTCAACTTTCAACCCAACTATCGTCAATGGCTGTCGTCATCGTTGCCGACCAGCGGCTGTGTGTGAGTACAGGGCTTCAGTGGACTCCTTCGACTAATCTTGTCTTACAGAAGCTCAGTCTAGTTTTACTTGTTTCTGTCAAACCACGTGACTCATACCCAAGCGTGACGTCTCAAACTACTCACAGTGTGACGGAGGACGTTCTACATACCATCACGTGACTCAGCAATTATTCTCCATGTCCACGATGTAGTCCAGCAAAGCGTGAACGCTACCCTAGATATTGTTCTCGAGTTCGTGCATCAGCTGCGGCTCAGTCACCCTCAGAACTGTTCAAGCGCAGCAAGGAACATTGATCCTGGAACACGAGAACTTTGTCATTGCTCGACCAGCGCGCGCTCGACAATCCAACATTCAGCTCCCGTCCAGGAACACAGGAACCTGCTTTGTCGGAACCACATCCTGGAATCGCTGATAGCTCTCGCTAGTGCCAGAATCACTACATGAAAAGCTGCTTAAAGACAAACAGCCAGCATCCGACTTTGAACCGTCCAGCCAACCATGGGACGGAGGGGTGGGCTGGAAGCGAGGAGAGAGAGTGAGAGAGAGAGGAGTTAAGAGGAAGATGATTTGCGGTTGTCTGCAGCACCAGATGCTCAGACCTCGTGGCACAGTAAACTCTCGTGCAACTACCTGACCTGGCGACAGCTGTACAACACATAAAATTAAACACTTTCAGGACTTAAATCAGTTTTATAGAAACAGCGACTACACACAATTTTAGAAAATTAACAAAAAACTTAAAAAAATAATTTCTTTGATTCTTTGTTCGCATGCACTTGTTGAACCCACAGAAACAATTTCTTTTTATGACAATCAAAGTGTCTATCTTTGGAACAGTTTTTCGTTTGACAAACGTCAGTAACTTCCAGCCAAGAAACATGTTTCACACGCCAGCAATAAGTGGGTCTGACATCCCCACCACCAGCCTCCCGACATACAGACTCGCTCAGTCGCCCTCACAACCACACCATTGCTACCTTCATAGACCTTCTGCTGTGCACGTGCACGTGCAGGGTCTCCACACACACGTGCACGTGAATGACAGCACAGCCAAGCCATTTTCTTCTGAAATATTTCTCGCCAGACTCACTACACTCACCACATTTGTTGTTATCACAGCAAAGACACCGGAGATGTCTTGATGCTCGAGTCCAGCCGAGGACGAACATGTTTTTCTCGTTAAGCGCGTGGCCATAACTTTCATCTATTTGAAAAAAGTCTTTTTTTGGACTACAAGAAATCTCTCTTTCCCATCTATCCGAGAGAAAAAAAAAATTCCCGATGCGAGGAACGAGCGGTAAGAGGCACTAATCTGGCCACTTGTCTAGTCCCGGGAGTAGTGTTACACGAATTAGGAGGGTGAGCTGCGGGAGGAACAGTTACATAATGTAAAAACTCCAGCCAATCCTTGTTTGTGTTTCAAAGCTGCCATTAGTAATTCAAGACCTCGAGGAAGATAGCATTACACATCAGTTTGATATTTGTCTTTTCCTTTCTCCCCCACCTGTCTGCCTCCTTCATCTCTCTCTCTGGAGGACGTTGCACTTTACAGTGAGTTCTTTTCGTTCAGCTTTCGATCTTTCATTATT
Organism: Pomacea maculata; assembly: GCA_004794325.1. Lineage (NCBI taxonomy): Eukaryota > Metazoa > Mollusca > Gastropoda > Architaenioglossa > Ampullariidae > Pomacea > Pomacea maculata. The sequence goes on from SRHC01002727.1 coordinate 15,808, forward strand.
TTGTTACATTACTTTGAGGATTTCCATCCACGGTCTTTTTTGCTATCAATTTGATCATCATATTTATGGTTAATGTTGGAGCTTAAAGCACACACACAGAGAAGCAGAGAGTAAATGTCTAAACTGTCGTCTGACATGTCCTAACAGCCTAATGGTGACGTATGTCCCAGTCGTTTCCTGATAAATCCCACATAAGACTACCGGCAGTGGCCACTTTGCTGGTCTGCCTGTGTCCCTCTACCCGACAAATGTGCACCGCACCAAATACCCTACCCCACATACAAATTGAACATAGAGAGAGAGAAGGAGAGAGATGCTAACTGTCGTCTGATGTATGCTAACAACTTAATGGTGACGTATGTGTCCTAATGGCTGACTAGTCTCCTGATAAAGACCACATAAAACTCTGATGGTAGTTGCCCCTTCCTGTGGACCTGACCATCTTCCCTTCTGTACTTGCGCTTACTGCTATGGCTTACAGTTATTCCCTTCTGAAAACAAACAAACAAACAAACAAACAAACAAACAAACAAACAAACAAACAAACAAACAAACAATCACAAACACACACACAGAGAAAAAAACTCACTTTCTAAGGGTAACCAAACAGCAAACTACATCCGCCCTTTGAAGACTACATTGCTCGTCAAATCATTTGATAATGATAGACACACACACAGTCGAAACAGACTTTGTATTTTGCAAGAACGGTTTACATTTGAAATTGCCGTTAGTGACGTGGCGCCAGTCTGTCCCTTTTGTACGAGGGCGCTAAAATGAAGAAAGCTTTTCTCGTGTGCATGCCTTACTTAGCATGGGAATGGTTGGTTGTTTGTGTTTTATAGTGATACATGATGACTATCACCATCTCCGTCTTCACACTCTCAACAGGAAGTCACACGTGTCAAGACACACATCTTAAGACACAAGACATAAACTTGCTTTTAGAGCGAAATCTGTAATGGCTAATAAAAATGCATCGAACTATTTCAATCTGACGAGAAAGCTTAGTTCGTCTGAATTCAGCAAACATTTTTTAAATAAAATCTATAAAAGAATGAACATTAGCATCTTTCCAAAACTTTGGTATTGAAAATTATTGATTAAGCCCTGGGTTTGCCTGCATCAATTGTTTTCTAAAGATGAAAGATATTTTTTTTTATTTACGCCATATATTTCGGGTTTATGATTCCCTCACTCACACCCTATAGTCATAAAAGTTGTCGATTATTAGAAAATTTGAGCTTGCAATCACAGAAAAGGAAATGGAATTCGGTCCACAGAGCATTGAACAAGGTCGGAGACAGGCTCGCGTGACAAGAAGTTTGTTTGCATGTCACCCACAGAGAGGGGAGAGACAGACGGGACAATAAAACACTGCAGGCAAAAATCGACAGCCACTTCGAAAAACGTGGGATGACATGGCTTCAAGATAAAACGACTGGGTGCAATCGAATAAAGCCGACAAAGCCAACAGAAATGCTGGTGAGAGTCAACAGCAAGTGAAAGAAGCAGAAGTCGCCACAACAGGACGTGCAGCAACATCATGGGCGACTTCGACAGCTGGACCAAACATTGTAGGAGGTGTGCCACAATTTTCAATCTCTTCATTGTGGTAGATAAGGTTGTTTTCATCTGTTTTTCTACTTCAATCTGTCTTTGCGGTGGGTAAGCCCGGAACGCTTGGCGAGGGCATGTCAGACTTCGGCAAATTGAGGTGCGGGTGCACATTGCAGTAATAAGGCTAAGTGCAGTAATATGGCTAAGTGTTTCTGTCAAGCGGGGCAGCCACAGAAAAAAAATCAGAAACAGCGGAAAATGAAGAAGAAGCAGCCAGTGACAAGTCTATTGAGAGAGACGCTGACAACAAAATAGAAATAACAAGTCGAACTTTTAAAATAGTCCTCGTGTTTCTTGAAAAACTTCTGTGGTGTCGGTAAATTTGACTGTTTGGTGGAAACCTGACACCGGAGTGACAAAACCCCACGACAGTCCATTGTTCATAGAGAGATGAATATTTCAATGCCTATTAGAGGATGAAAGAATAAAGTATCTTGTGTCTGTCTGTCCACACAAACATGAGCACGCGCTAAAAATTCCATCACTGTCCCCGCTATTATTAGTAGTAATAGTAGCTGTTGTTTCCATGGCTACAGCTACTACTACCAGTAATTCTACCACCACTACCTACATAAATGATGATGCTGGTGATAGGAAGAGGAGGAGGATTATGACATGCCACCTACTGTCTACACTGGGCTGTATAGTTTTACTACCCGGGTACACCACGTGGAGCGGGTACATTTTTCTTTCGTGAACTTTCTTATCTTTGATGTTCTTGCCACCTGTGGGTCTTCCAGCTCATTTGGATGTCCACCTTGAGTCAGGCCTCTTCAGTTCAGTCATATAACATGCATAGAGAATTAGTGACTCAAGAACTTCATTCCATCATCTTCCTTCCTCTCCTCCACGTCTACCTTCATCATCTTTCCTTTCATTATCATCACGACAACGGGGGCAATGAAAGGCGGTCGTCGATCTTTGTCCATATACTTCGTCATGCTAACAAGTGTGTAAGACAAAAATCGATGATATTTTTCTGTCCTCTACAAGCCACTTCTGATTCTTTATTCAAAGTATGAAGGTTCTCGGCTTTTGGCATCATCGTGATGGACGACAGCCTTTTGAATAAAATCAAATCTGGTTTGAAAACAAAAATTCTCTGGGGTCTTGAGTGATCAGCTGCTAATGCTCACTCTAGTAAACTTTGATGTTACATGAGTTTTCTTGTTAGTAATAAAAGCCTACTGTGATCTCTGTGTATTCAGTTTATGGACAGTATTGTCAACTTGTCTGTACTGCTTGTAATTTATATTGTTTTCGTTTTCTTTTACTTACTTTGCCCTTTTGTTTCCATAAAACTCGAAGTTTTCAAGGATCTGACTTGTATCACTCAGTAACAAGTTTCTGTAAAACTCATAAAATTGAAATAAAGACATAATCACAGCTGACCTTTTAGTTCTGTTTTTCCATGTCATGTCCCTGTATGATCGATGTCCTTATTTTTCTATCATATTGATGACCACCTTTTAGCATTGCCTTTAATACCAAGACATATTTACTTTCGACTGTTACATGCTTATTTATTTAAAAACATTTAACCAAGGAATTATTTAGGCTGATAACAGGGGCTTAATGTAAAGAGGACACAAGATATTCTTTATTCCTTTTTACTGACTTGTTTACTTTACTTCAGCATCACTGGCCAGGGAAGAAATACAAATCCGTTTTCCCCTAAAGCAGTTAAATTGAAATATTACCGCTGATATTTGCGGATGAAAGCATGTAAAATTTTAAAAAACTTGAAGAAAAGAAATCAATTACTAAGTAAGGAGTGTTCTTGTGAGAGCTAATATGCAACAGACAATGAATCATTTTATGACAAAAACTCGCCAGCAACATTCTAGTGTTTTCGATCTTTGGGTTTTTACAGCTAATAACAGAAATGAAATAAAGGCTAGTGTTTCATGACTGGCAATAAATTTAATTTCAAGGTAACCGAAACAATTTTCTTGCAGACTGTTGGAGCCATTCTACAAAAAAAAAAAAAAAAATCATAAATCTCTTTTTGAGTAAACAAGCATAACATTTCTTTTACATGTATTTTCCATTATCCTGTATTCGTAGCTTAAAAATCTTTTCACAGAAAGAAAATTATGCTGCTGCATTACAATTTTGTATTATATTTACAATTTTCACATACTGTTGTTCTGGTTCCCTTCCAAGATTAATTCAGAGACCGGGATGCTCCCTGTCACCTGCCCTGTGTATGCCAGAACTAATAAACTCAAAAAGAAAAATAACATCTCATTTTTTTTATATTTCTTTTGTGGATCGATCTGATCTAAAAAAAAAATACGCTAGAGCACAGATGAAATAGGAGATAAAATGAGGAAAAAATGTGTCCATTTATCATCCGGAGAAAGTGATATTAGTGGATAAAGTTGACAGGTCACGAGAGGTCGGGTCTGTGAGGTCACAGATGGTCTAGTGATCTACACTGCAACCAATGGTATGATACAGCAGTATGTGTGATCTTATATTAATAAGGAGACAAAGCCAACTTCCCCTGCGGACATTCTTAATATCCAATGGTCGAATCAAATTAGCTGGGTCGGAAGGTCAAAACAATTTTCCTATAAATATGCATTAAAAGGTTACAGTTACACAAAAGCCTGTCTAACTGATAAATTACACAACGATACAGTTTCTCTTACATTTCCTGATGCTAGCACGATGAATTTGTGAAATTTGCCTTTGATTACCATAAGAGAAGGTTTGGATGTCGATTTAAAACTATTTTTCTCAGAATTGCACTCAAATGACATCCGTGCTGAGGTCAGGGTATCAGAGGTGAAGGTAATGATAGCCTCCACATTGGTTTGAACATGTTGGATGGACAGTGTTTTGCACTAACTCACGAATGAGGCTGAACATTTTTGAACATAATTTTCTTGTTCCCTAATTTTAGATGACAGTTCACAACTTCACTTGGTCATCCACGCAGCTGATGGACTAGTTAGTCCCTCTGTGTAGCAAGTATTTATCAATGCATTTAGCAAGACAGGAAGAAAGAATAGATCACAGGTGCGGAACTTAAACTTTAATAATCATTTTTCATTTTCTGTACCCGCATGAAAATATCGCCGAAAGTTACAGGGAGGAAAAGTAGAAGAAAAGAAAAAGCTAACCGAACATAATCCTCAATTAAAAGACACTTTTTTCCCCAACAGGCAAATCGTAGAGAATTACTCTCAATCGTATTTGACATTATAGCTTCTTTTTTACTCCACTGTTCTTATTTTGGTTTTTAACATGTGGCGCAGATGAGCTGCTGCCCTATTTTAGAAATTAAATTAACTTTTAAAAAAATAAAACCAGAGAGTGAAAGTTGAGAGAAGCACGTCTGGACTATTTTTGCCCATTAAGATAAGTGGACATGTCAGTTGATAGACTTTCACTTTATTGCAGTTCATATTCTGCATCTTGCAGGTGTCGTTCTTGCCTGACTTGTAAAATTCTTGGAGTCGCAGAGTTCTTTTGAGGTTAAAAAGGAATTTCAAACACTTGAATTTTTCCTTCTTTAAGTAAAGATCTGCTAATTAAGAGTTTGGAAAATGTGTGTTCATACATCTCAATCTTATTATCAATAAAACATGCTTTTTAAAAAATAAATGCTTCAATATATTATTGTGTAAATTATAAGCGATTAAAAAGTAAACCAGATGACAGTAAGGTCGGTGGGAAGTGAAATGTCACGTGGCTTACTTATCTCAGGGCCTATCCCCTTCTCTCCTGCTACCTTACCTTCTCCAGTCCTCTAGAGAACCAGATCCCCATCCACAGATGGATCAAAGGGAAGTAAGCTGCGTCCCTCTGGTCTCCAAACGACTGGTGTGCCCTCCATGGGCTTTGGTCGCCGCGGCTTTAATCCCGAGTTTTCCTCCCTCCCTTGATAAGCAGCTTCATTATGTACATGTCTCTCTTCTGAAAAAAGTTCATTCACAAGAATTTTCACTGTCTCATCGCCTGGAAATAACTGCCGTCTAGGTTCAGTGGAGTGTCTCGCCCAGCCACGACGATAGCGCCATCTTGATTCAGTCTGTTCCGGTCGTCGTCTTGGAACATACGGGCTTTTTAGGTTAGTCAAATGCCTTTTCCAGCTTTGAAGTTACAGGCTTCTTAAAGTAGTTGAATGTCGTCTTTAGCTTTGAAGTCATGGGTCCTTTACTTTCGTCAAAGACCTTCTTTACCTCTGAAGCTATCAGCGTGTGAGATGATCTGTCGTCGGCTTTATCTTCGATACCTGCTTAGTAACTTTTCGGGAATTCCGTTGAATCACTTTGAAGTATTTTTTCATCAACACAAATCTGCTTGACAGTTAAAAGTCGGATGTCTTAGAAACGTTTTCAAGAATTTCGTTAATTCACTTTGAGATATTTTCCATTTCGATAAACATACGCCAGTGAGTAGTCAGGTTCTTACACTGTATTGCCATCGATACTAATGTGAACACTAGGAGACTTGTTATTATTTTATTTTATTTTTTTACAAAAAACGAGTATCAACTTTTAAATGTTTTATATTTACAAAAGCAAGAACTCGTTATCCCTCTTTGTACTCATGACCTCCTTGAAAGCCGAAGTCAAAGAATTTTAGGAAAACATCAGAAGCATGTTCACCAATATACAAAACTATTGGCACGACTTGCCATGTCCTTTAAAGCATAAGAGAAGGACAGACGAGTGGACGGGTGAAAGAGAGAAAAAGAAGGAAAGAAGAAATGACATTCATAAAGAGTGAAAGCACGATAACTACAAAAGTCTTCTCAAACAAAAGATGTCAGAAAAGTTCCAGAAGGTTTAGACAAAGACTGACCCAGAGTGCGTTCAAAATGTCAAACGTGGACAATGCCTTTATAAAGTTCACCACAACAATCTCTCATCTCCAGAGACGAGCTTCTTGTCATCGGCAGGGCCAGACCTTGCAAGTGGGGAGAAATTTTCTGAAGTTCCTCCATTATATCCAACACGTCTTGCTCCAGAACAGCTGGGCGAACAACAACATCCGTTGACACTTCACAACGACAGCAGACGTCGAGTCCTCCTTGTCCACAGCCTGGCTTTCGATTGGACACCAGAAGTCCTTCTGTGGGTCCACAGACTCCCAGAGCGATGTCCCCCTCTCCTTCTCTCTTTCTCTCTCTTCTCTCTTTTCAACGGACCAAGAAAAATGAAGTGTTCGGTCCTTCAGTGTAGCTTATTTGTTTTCTTGGGATCGACAACACTTTTGAGGGGAAGCAGACTTTCACAACTGCAATTGTATGAACGTGTTCAAAACTTTTCCTGTCCATCTTCTCTCTCATCATCTTCTGTTTACGCGAATCATTTAATAGCCACTCAGATTGCATGCTGGAAGGAAAAGGCGGCCGTTGGCTAGGTAAACATGCGAATGGTTTTGTTCGTGTGCTTGAATATTTGCTTGTAAACTTAAATTTGTATGCATATAAGATTTCAACAATTTATCTTCCTACCATCTACCCTCATCCCTTCCCCTCTCCGCACTCTGTTCTTAACCGAATTATCTTCACTTACCCGGGGTACTGTCTAATTAGAACACATACCCTTTTCTCTCGCCAACCTTGTCTGTCGACTAATATTTGCGAAAAAACGACTAAATATTTATATTTTACTTTCACGTGCAAAGCGTGCAGCAGATGTTGCGGTTTATTCTTTTTATAGAAAACACGAGGAAAGCAGATCCCACCAGAAGTCAGATGACAGGAAGGCAGTCAGCCAGAAGCCTTTCTCTGTAACTCTTGCTATCCATCTCACATGACAGCCAGATAGTCACCCAGGAAGCTTCGTCTTCAGTCATAGGCCATGACCCTGGAACTGTATGGCTATGGACTCCAGTCTTTACATCTGGACTTGAGACACACACACACACAGGAACACACACACTCTCTCTCACACACACAGAGGGAGAGAGAGAACTTAGGAAAGCAACTGGGAGGAAAATTTCCAATTTACAGATTGCTTGTAATAGACGCTCTTCGTCCCCCCAGTGGGAAGATGTCTGTCCCCGACAACTTCGGAAAGAAAAACAATATCATTCATATCGTTTTAAAAAATGAACCTTTTAGACATTGCCCGTCGTTTTTTTTTTAATAACTCAGTCAACAGCACAAACCCAGCTTCACAAAATATAGATTTATGATTCGACCCGGCATTTCCGAAAGGAGCTTTGGCAGCAGGTGTTACCTCGCAACCGCTGCAAAACTACTTTCAACGGTTGTTTGGAAAAACAAATTCTCGTGTCGCGTGACCGTGGCAGGTGATCTGTAACCAGGAAAAGGAATGAGGAGCAAAGTAACCTTTCGATGCAGATACGAGAAGAAAAAAAGGTGATCTCCCCTTTTCCCTGGACCACAAACACTTGGAAGGTGGCTCTCTTGTCCTTGGAGTAACTTTGCTAAAGTCTCTCTTTCTCTTTCTCTCTTTTTCACTCACAAACTCACACACACACTTACTTTCTTACTTTCCAACCAGCAGTTCGTTGCTACAGACAGGCTGGAGCATGCTTGTTATGAATTATCGCCCTCGATTACCTTTCCTCGTCGTCTGGGTTCCCGGATTATTTCTTGAATATCCCAGCTTGTGTCTCTGGATGTGCCAAAACAAACTCTTGCTAGTAATAAATAGAAAGATTTATTCGGGGTATGGGGCATCGGGTCGAGAGCGATCTGCGTTTCTCCACTACCCTCCTCAATTTCATTTCCATATTTAATCATTGTCTATATCTGTACTTCGACTGACACTTTTATTATTTGCGGTTATAAGGTTTTAACTATTTTTTATATCTCTTGGAATCATCTTTTCTCTGATGCTGACAGGGTATGGTTAGTTTCTTCTATTTATAATAGCAATATTGATAAATTATTTCCGATAATACGTTTGTGGGTGTGTGCCGTTGGTTACAGCTGTAATCACAGACCGCCGGTGATCTGATGATTGTACCCACCACACTTTATTTTATGTTGTTTTATCTTTGTCTGACAATCGCATCGTCCTAGCAGTTTGAGTAAAACGGGAATTTCACCAGACTTTTAAGTTTCAGCAATGCAGATATGCGGACCATACTACCGGCCTTACATTGTAATACTGGGTGGATATCCGTGGCCGTTTTGAACCAGATAAATTGTGGAGAAGTCAAACCTCCAAGGTGCCTTCCAGTACTATTGACAAACGTACTGGCAATGAATTGTCATATTTGGGCTTTGCTTGGCATGCTGACCAAAGTTCCAATCTCTTCAATCTTCCTAAAGTAAGCCCCAAAGCCACTAGTTTCCTGCGATTCTCTTGGCCATCAGAAACTACTTTGCCAAATGTAATCATAATGATCGTCGATATTTGCCAGGTTGATTAGTGCCTTTGATGATATTCTTTACAATACCATAAACTTGTATCTCGTTATTTTCCACAATACCGTCAACTCTTATCTCGTTATTTTCCAGTTCCAAATATTTTCCTGTCATTCTCATGAATTTAGTTTTAGATGAAGACCAGGACCTTAGTTAACTGTCACGCAACATCTCAAACCTGAAATATTTCATGCAAGGGATGCTTCTGCCCATTGTAATCATTGTTAAAGGGCCTGCCAACGCTCAGCATCCTCAGTCAGCGAAGAGAACATTTTGAACAACTCCGATCCCGACATTCCATATGTGATCCCCCAGTCTGTTCACTCAACACCTTCCACGTCTGGGTAGAGTGTGATATATGGTGCTGGGGTGGGATGGAGGGACTGAAATGGGGAGGTGACTGAGAGATCGATTGTCTGGATTATCTGGTGAAGTGACAAGATGGACATCATCGCCCTTCACGCCTTCATCGCTGGCAGTGCACCCACTGGACCTGTAATTCCCCTCCGCAAATAAAGTTAGAGTTCCCCAACGCTTTCTGACCTCACCATGAAGTTCTGCGTTGCAGATGGTGGAGAGGGTGAGATTAAAAATAACCGCATTGCATGGTGGGTGGACAACGATTTAATAGCACCTTCTTCAACTCCAGCAAAGCTACAACTGCGAAGCGACCAAAGCAATGAGTTTTGTTTTTTTTTGAAAAAAAAAGCGGCAGCTGATGTCGCAGGGTAAAATTACGGACGATTGCCTCGTCACGGTATTAGGCACTTTAACTTATTAATGCGACAGCTGTGAAATCAATTGTTCTTGAAGACAATTAAGAAACAAAAAAACTTTGAGAGAACATTTGATTTAACCAAGTTATTAAGCAAGTCAAGACATTACCGACGTGTTTGCTAGTGCGGGGACTCGAGCCACTCCTGTGTGGAGACAAAGCAACCTCAGAATGGCCCGCTAGGGTGTAATTTCAGACATTCCCTTCAATTTTAGGATCGAAATGTATTAAACACATACGTAATAATTACGCCTGCTGTTTGTGTGAACATGTTTGGTTTTCCCCCACCACCTGTCTCTCTACCCTTCTCTATCCGAATGTCGGTCTTGCTTTTGGATTTTGTTTCGCATGTATTTTGTATGTGTGCGCGTGTTGTGTGTGTGTGCTTGCCCACACGTGTGTATATGTGTTTGAGTGTGCGTGGGTGGACGTGTTTGTATGAGTATGTCTGTGTAGGGGGAGAGTGGTGGAGGATGGGATGTGAACCGAACTCTTCTTTTTGTTTCCTTGTTTCCGCGGTTCTTTAACGTCCCCATTCCACTGATGATCATCAGTTCAGATCTCGTTTCCGCCACGCTGTTCTTTTTCCACCTGCATCACCTTTTCACATTTCCAGCTGCTTTACCATGATATAATCTTAGTTGCTGGCTTGAAATATCATTGCTCCAATAGCAGTCATACCTCATCCAGTCATATCTGCTTCTTCCCAGTATTAGATACCTTTACCACTCATGGAGGCTTGTTAAAAAAAGAGGAATACATCCCATGGTATTGACAATGGCACTGTGTTGGCCTGGTCCTGATGTTAATTCAAGTTTATGACCCCATTCGCAGAAAGAATCCCGAAGAGGCAGGAGCAAACGCAGAAAGTAAACCAAAAACACTCGATGACCTCCGAGGTCTGTTGCTGTCATTGCGAGAGAAAGTCCATTCCTTCCGGTGTAGAGCCATAGCCTGAGACAGCTTAGCCTCCAGAAATGCAGTCTGGCTGGAGAGAAAAGAAAATGGTCTTTGCAGCTGCCATTTCGTATTCGTTTTCGCGAACAGACGACTGTGGGGAACGCACTAGATCACTGTCTTTCAGCTTAATTACACCCTGTAGAGTAGGTCGCACCCCGCGGGTGGTGACAATGTGAACATCTCCACTGTTCAGAGAAGAAAGGCAATGGCGAGGCCGAGGGAACAGTTGAGTGTGGGCGGCAAGGCAAGGAACTAGGACTTGCAGCAGTAATCAGCGCCGGTGTAAAAGAAGTGCAAGTGGCCAGAAACAAGAACTCGGTGGTTGCAAGACTGGGAAGCCATTCTTTACAACAGCGCCGCCTACGCTGCAAAACTTGTTTCTGGACCACGTGCGTGATGAATGTGCATGTCTTCTCGTGCTGCACAGCTATTGCAAGGTTGGTAAAGACAACGGACACTACTACTTTCGTGTGTGAAACTGAGACACAACTTATACATCCTACTGAAAGCCTAATACGGGAACAATCTGCAATCACCCTCCAAAACAGCCCAAATCTTGAAGGCCAGAGTTCGCATCTCGTCCAGGAGCTCACAAGCTTCTTTCTGCATGTGACAACTACTCGCCCTGGGTTAATTATCAAGCTTTTTAAATAACAACAACAACAGCAACAACAATAACAACGACAATAACAATAACAATAACAATAATAATAATAATAATAGGTTATTTTGTTCAGACCTTTTTCCCCCACCTTTAAGGGCGGGTTCAAGGCGCTTTACTATAAAGAAAAGAAAAACATGTTTTGGTTCCTGTGTTCCAGCTCCGCCTCTCCTACTGTATTAACTCGTGACAGTAGCCAGAACACAGCTGGGTTAGCAATGTCCTTGCCCACGACAGACTGTTACTTAGAGAGTAAACAGCTTGACAAGTGGATTTGCCCACTGGCAGGATGTGACAGTTAGGTCAAGAAAATACCCGATCAGTCGAGGCGCGGACCAGCAACATCCGCACACCCCAATGGCAAACCTCAGGGTTGGAGCGAAGAAAATTTACAGCTGGAGTTAACCCATCATTAGGCTGAAAAAGAAGAAACAATCAGTGGAACGTGGAATGCACTACGCCAGTGCAGCAAAGAGAGAGAATCCGTCCACGAACTGGAGAGTCGCGAGATACTCTGATGGACAGGCATTGGGGAGAGAACAATGAATGAAGGGTAAGAAGATCTTGTAGAATGGGAAAGATAGCAAGTACGAACATGTTGTAGAAATGATTATACGAAAGAAAGGGCTGGAACTTTCGCCAGCTAGGTTCTCCCATTGGCCATTCCTCACGATGTTACCGTCATCAAAGACGATGCTTCATCATCAAGGCACAAAGACAAAGAAGCCTCAGCATTCCACCATCAGCTACAGCAACGAAGGACATTCTTGTGGTACATGAGGACACAAATGCCAAGATCAGCCCATGAACTTACTAAGAAGACAGAAATGCTAAGAAACGTTTCCCTTAGAGTAATGAACGACAAAGATCAAAGACTCGCAAAATCCATAGACTTCTCCATGCCCAGTAATAATCGGGGACGGTAATTCGCACTTTCAAGATTATTCTTTTTTCCAATAATCAGTTTGAATATATTCTGCTGTCAAGGCGATTCAAGTCCAAAGTCAATAAGGTAGAAAAAGGTCACACAAGAAAGTCGCTATGACCTCTTCCTGTCGAGCATAAAACTGAGGATGGAACACAGGAACCACTTCTACAGCTGCGGAACTCGTTTTGGAAAACTGAGACCCACAGATTGAGAGATTTCCAAAGCCTGTATTGGAGGCAAATTTGCCAACCTGAGCACGTTGGAAACATCACAAAGCTGAAGCTCTCAACCTCTGAAAAGTAGAGAAAGAGTTCCATCTCTGCGACAGAAAGACGCACTTGAAAAAAGGAGGAAAGGGAGAAAATTTAGCTACCAAGTACACTCTTGTCAACAGAGAGATGAATAGGAAGCTGAAGGTAGTCAAGGAAAACCTAATTGAGGACCAGTGCAGCAGCATACCAAAGGAATCTTTATAATTATTGTATCACTCGTGCGATGCCTTGTTAATTTGGGATAGAAAGGAAGATTGAGTGAAAACTCTGATAATAAGACGATAAAAAACCACAGAAACAGACGATATATGTTTTATAAATATCATCATCCATCTTTTGAGTGATTCCAGTTGACGACCAGATGTGTTGGCCTGCCGGTAAAACTCGTAATTGTGGCGAGGAGGAGGAAGAGGAGGTGGAGAGGAGGAGGAGGAGGAGAAGGAGGAGGAGGAGGAGGAGGAGGAGGAGGAGGAGTGTGTTATGATAGACGCCGCTGCTGACGAGACCAGGAAGAACATTTCCTGTCGACTTCTATGTCCGGCACTTAACATAGCAGTTGCCGTTTGCTGCTTATCTCCCCTACATCTTCCCGTCGACACTCAGCTGCCATCGTACAGTAACATCGATCAACAATATTTCTTGATGTCCGGAGTTTGTTTACCGACATAACACATGGACGAACTGTGGTGGTGATCTTTTGTTTCGCCCACAGTCCTCGCTGAGTGCTTGCCCAACCATGTCTTCTGTCCTCAGTCCTTAGTT
>SRHC01002727.1:29424-48630 GCA_004794325.1 Pomacea maculata
TCGCTGCTTATCTCCCCTACATCTTCCCGTCGACACTCAGCTGCCATCGTACAGTAACATCGATCAACAATATTTCCTTTTGTCCGGAGTTTGTTTACCGACATAACACATGGACAAACTGTGGTGGTAATCTTTTGTTTCGCCCACAGTCCTCGCCGAGTGTTGGCCATACCATGTCTTCAGTCCTCAGCAAGTTCCCTCCTCCACCATCACATCTCCTGCACCAATGCTCTTAGACAACACACAGACCTATGTCACACACTAGTAACTGTTTGCCTCTTCCCTCTGGTGCTGCCCCCTGCAGCTATTATCAAGAATAAACACCAGTGATAGATTATGACTGGGGTATAATTTGCCAGCTTCCGGATGGCGGCTTGTGGATGTTGTTAGGAAGACGAACGGGACCAAGCTCCATCCCGTAGTGACGATGGCTCTGACAGCACAGAATAATGATGACTCACTTCCCATCTGAGGATTTGCTGAGTATTATCATGGATTTCTCCTACAGACAGCTTATGTTTAGTTGAAGGGCGATGTCCTGCACAGCAGCGAAAAAAGACAGACAAGGAGGAAGATAATAACAAAAAAGAAGAATAAGAGCCAGCAAGGTAAGAAAGAAAAGAAAGAATAGGCTCGTGAGGATCATCGAGCTATGGCCTGGACCACAACTGACAGAAGACACTCATGTCGATGTGTATACATTGGAGAGATTCTGAAAGTGTTTTTACTCCTCAGAGAGATGGCTTGTGCATCTCCAGTTGCTTAAAAGTGTTTTTCTATGGCCACGGCACCTGATGAAGGAGGCTGCATGGTGTGAGACTTGTTTGTTCTTCAGTTTTCCTTTACTGTTTGGTTTGCCGACTATCGGGAAGCTTAGTAACACGTGACACGCCGGTGGATGTGAAGGGAGACCAAAGGACTGAAAAGATAAACTTTTTGTCCGCAGCAGTTTCACACCCATGCCATCAAGATAAAATATTTTTGTTCTTAGCAGTCAGGCTTGCCGAGGAACACCTGTGCCATTCGACTGCAATAGAATTGTTTATTTTCAGGCTTTGTTTAGATATTCGTGACAATAAACAGGGCTGGCGTGTAAAAACTAACACTTCCAATCGGATGAAGTTTTATTTTGATGGCGTGGGTCAACAAGCAAGAGAGATAACATTTTACTGATGTCAAGCTTGTAATCTGATCTTGCGTGCTCTCTGCGGCCCACATACAGAGAAAAGTTGCATCAGGTAAGCTACAGAATAAAAAAAACTGGTGAATACGATATGATTTTAATTGCCATTACCTAGATAACTTCTATTTCAAGATACATGGCTGTTATATTTGTTATATTTTTATTAAGATGTACCAATGTCGTGCTTAAGGCTGGTAGTTTACAGCAGAAATTATCGTTTCCGCCAAAGAATTTGAATTGTTATCCCCTGATCCATTAATTTTTTTTAAAACTTTAATTATCTGATCGATGTTCCATTGTTGATGTCTGTCGCCATTGTCTTCCCTAATTCACACCTGAGTTGACTCCTCAGTACTTCGTCTGCTCCACTGTTTGAAAACGCACCAGAGTTCTCTCACTTCAGTTATCTCCCTTCGCCCATTCCAATCTCTCCATCAGCGGATTGCTGCTGAAACCTTTAAGTGGTGGAGGGATAACAAACAGGAAAGGTGAAATTCGAACACAGCAGAAGCTGTTAAACTTGAAAGCAGACCCGAGTCTGTTGTCCTTATCAGCAGCTTTCTGTTCAGATCCTAAACTTGTCTACCATTTCATGTATTGAGTGGTTAAATGGAATCCTAAATCAGAGTTGTCTGGCCATGGATTGTATGTTTTGTTGTCTTTGTTAAAGGCAAAGAATTGGGAAAGACAATAGCCCACAGGCAAAATATCTACATTTGTTTTACTCGTTTGTGACGATGGCACATCTTTTAGACATCATCATAAACTTTCTTCCTAAAATTTAAATTTCAGATAACCAGTAAAAGTTGAAAATTACACAGAAATGAACAAGTAAGCCTTGAAAATATTTCCAACATTCATACCTCGATAACAATCTTAGATAAAAGAAATTAAGTGCATTTTGTCTGTGTCCTGGTATTTATCACAAAGGATTGAAGACAATGAGAAAGATAAAAGGACGCTTTTTAATCTCAATGAATGGAAATAGTGTGTAAGTAAACTGCGTAGAAAAAACGAGTACATAAGATGCTTCAAGTTTCTTACTTTTCTCTTTTGGATGAAAATTTAATTAAGCCTTTTTCTGCCTCTTTGATCTCTCCTGTTTCGCCACACTCACACATATATATATATAATAAACACAAATTCACGCACACTTTACTGAGTATAAATCCTAGTAAATAACTCTTTAATACAATTATTTTTTAAAATTTTTATGTAGAAAGCTATTATTTTTCCTGCTTTCCTATGTCGTTCTGTATCGGAAAGAAGAGCTTTTATGTTCTGAGATTCCAATTCACTTTACTGAACACGTTTCAACAATCTTCTTCCTTTTGTGACCAGCTCTTCAACGACATGTATCTTTTACAAAACACTTCTTTAACACTCTGCTTCCTTCTGTGAGCAGTTGTAACATCATTTGTCCATTTTGTGAACGCTGTCTACCGTTGTACACTCTTCTGTGAACACTTCTTTAATGTTTTCCTCCCTTTTATAAACACTTGAATGATTCCACCATTTTTTTTACACCACTTTGTCCCTTCTAGAAAGAGTTCTTTAACGTTATGGTATCTTCGGGAAAAACGTCTTTATCTTTCAGTAGATGGAACAATTCAGAGTTTTGGAGAAAACTTCAATGGTTTGTCTACCTTCTGTGAACGCTTCTTGGAATTTCTCTGTTCTATAAATTCTTTTTCAAAATTTTAATCCCTTTCATAAATAGTTCTTCGAGGACTGCGTTACTTCTATTAAGAATTCAAAGATTTGCGTCTCATAAGTGAACACTTCTTTAAAACTCTTCTGGGAACACTTCTTCAGATTTCTGTCTCGCATCTGCCAGCACTTTGACAGCTTCCTGCGTCCTCCTCCTCTCTTCCCTAAGATGTCAGCAGATGTGAGGTCGAGAAGCTGGTCCCCGACACCGGAAACAGGAGTGGTGGGCACCTAGTTGAAACCTTGGAGAGGTTAGAGGTCTTTAACCGCCTTTTGATTCTCGCGGGACTTGCGGGAAAAACACTCTGTTGGCAAGAGGTCTCCCCCTACAGATGAAGGTGTGGTTGACAGGAGTCGTTCGCTCCAGCAAACTTGGAAAAGACCTTCGTGCGTCATGCCATGTCACGTGCTTCCTGTCGCCTGGCAGCAGCAGAAGCAGCTGTTCTGGCCGCCCATTGATTTTCTTCGCCTTTTGATCTCTTGCTGTTGTCTTTGATGAGTCGGTTTGGGACATTGCCAGTCCAGCGACTGTAGCAGGCATCTCTAAAGACATATTCCTCCTGCTGTTCTAAGCGTGTTCATTTTTCTTTTCCTTCTCTTAAATATTTATTTTAAGCTCAGTTTAATATTAGATGGGAATTTTTATAATTGTTAGTAGATATTTCTGTTTTCTCGCCAATTTCTGTTTTTGGAAAGGAAAGGCAAAAATGTTAGCTGGAAGATTTTTTCCCCTATCATAAGATTGAGAATTTTTGTACATTTTGGACTTAACCACCGGCTTCGAAAATTGCATGTCCATACTTAAAGGGAGGGTTTATACGCATTTGTCTTGGTAACGATTTAGACAAATAACTGTGCAAATTCTGTAACATTATTCTTTTTAAGGAAAAGTAATTGTTTAAAATTAAGAGAGAGGAAATCAACTGGAAAAAGTAAGTAGCTAAAATTACTTGCGACGTGTGTGAGTCAGAAGTCATGCCGCCTTGCTCCACTTTCAGAAAACAAGACCCTGTTAGCAAACCTGCAATAACAATGTCTCAATTCCAGAACAACGGACACACTCGAATTCTGTTGGCTGTTTTGTGAAAGAAAATAATCCTGACTAAATGGAAAAGCTATTCCTAGCGACAATACATGCACTGTGTAATGAGCTGTAGACGGATGTAACACTTTCCTGCAGTGATGTCTGATTAGGTCGACAAGGCAGATAACTGCATGCTGAGAAGGGAAGACAATAAGCTCGTGCCACGTGGTTATTTATCAGAGATCGAGCACTACATTTCTTTACATCTCTTAAAAAACTTACCTAGAAACCCCGAGCAAAATGAAACGAACTAGTGTGCGTATTCTAACTCCATGTCAAGAAAAATAAACCTCCTGGTGAGACATCAATGTGGGAGAGATCCTTTTAATTATTTTTGTACTATAGATATTTTGTCATGAAAGTGATTCCAAAGCAAATATAATCCGGTTTGGTGCATTTGATGAAAAAAGGAGGAAAAATAATTACTATCTATTTTTAAAGTTACCTCGACTTTCAGCTTTATACTCGTTGACCTATGACGTGATAATAAAAGAGGATAAAAGATGAGAGTGGCTTGAGAGTTGGTAAATACGAATTTTAATTCAAACTGATAATTGAATTTACATATACAACAATGCTACTACTACTACTACAACTACTACTACTAAGAAGAAGAACAAGAACAAGAAGAATTTTGAGCTAATCTCCATACTTCTGATCTTTAACTATTTCGGTCAAAGGTCATCTTATTGTAAAAGTACCTTCATTAAGAATAAAGTTTTTACTGGCAGATTCTGTTTTCAGCTATACAGAAGTACTTATGTATATATTTCAAGAGCTTAAGGTAGTATACGCTTCACATTTCTGACGTGTGCTGTCTGGAGGCGAAGTACTCGAGAGAAATGTCACGTGGTTGTGTGCTGAGCCCTGGCACTCCGTCACAAACAATGTGACATTTCTGCCGGCATCTCGCAGCCTCTGTAAATGTCACGCTGACCCTCCGGTGCACATCGGGGCTTCCGTGCATGCGCAGATAAAGTCATCGATCAGCGATGGTCACAGGCTACGTCACGACCGTTGGTGACCCACGTTGGTGACGAAAGCAGTCTAAAAATAGCGTCTTTGTAACATTGTCACGCTCGTAACATTACAACCATCTACACCTGTGACGTCATAAGGCTGTTATGCTGACTTGCGAGCCCATGAACTGTGTAATGAATCTGTTAATGCAACGAACAACAATTATTTCTGATGATGAATCATCCTACCATCAGCACAATACTTCAAAATAAAGGTCTCGGTGACTAAACAGTCGCTGGGGCAATGAACTGGAAGTTGATCATCATGTCTAGAGCTCTTCTGTAGCGAGGGATTTTCTGTTCTTCCTTGACCCTCCCTTGATGAAGATATTCTATTTTTAGAGCTTAATTAGAAGGAAACCGTCTCCCCGCTACTGTTCTCCCCTCGGCATTAAATCACGTGTTGTATTATCAACCAACGACAGAACACCTAGGGATCTTAAAGGCTTAACCATGAAATATCTATGTAACAATCCTAGGATAGAAGAAGCTTATCTCTTCAGATTCTTCAGGAAAAATCGCAGCAAGGGCCTCGCTAGAATCCCTAAGGCAACCATTTTTGGTAAGAGAAGCAGAAGATAGCATCTGTTTTAACTTTGCTGCAACATAAGCAAGGAAGCAGGCGAGAGTCGTGCGTGGTATTCCAGAGGGACAAGTCTCATCTTTTCCCGCCAGCATCTCGAGAACAAGGCCAGGAGCGAGGACAGAGATTGGTGAGGGCGAGTGGGAAATGACACATGGGAGGTGACCACGAGATGCTGGGAGACCCGAGCTAGAGTACAGCCGACACGGGATGTGGTTTCCCATTTGCTTACTTCCCCTTCCTCGGGAAGGTAGGAAGCAGCTCCGAAGACTGAAGTCAGACGACACGGTCAGGAGGCCTCCCAGGCACCAGAGAGAAATGAGCACTGGAGGACAGACCCCTTGCCCCAGCTACTTACTCAGAGTTTACGTGTATTTTAAAAGGAAAAAGATTTCTTCACAGACTACAAGTTTCTCTGTCACTAGTTATCTATTTTCCCCGACAGTTATTTACCTTTAGAACAGCATGTCCCAGAGGTCAACCGGTGACGCGTCAGTTATCTTTGCTGAATTATCGTTTATATCGTCTTGTAAAAGCGTTTGGTGGTGTAACTCTGTATCTGGGGGTATTCGCCATATTTGTATAACACCTGTGAAGAGTTGTTGCCCTCTCTGTCCGAGCCAGTGAGCATTTAATATCGCAGTCCTAATATAGTCTCGCTGCAAAGAAAGTTATCTCCCTTTGCCACGAGTAGAAGATTTCAGCCCCTTACCTTCAGGTACTCACAAATCTTTATACATCTCCTGAATACTGTAACCGTGGTTTAGTTTTTTTCCTGGGCAATCCAACTATACATTTAAATTACACATTAAACGGGTTAGGCACTTTAACGATTATCCTCCTTGATTATTTTATCTTTGGCAGAATTATTGAGCATGAAGCCATGGCACTTATGAAAGTGGGACAGAAAAGTTTTTTATTCTCGCAGTCGCTGTGAGTGAACATTTCAGGCAGTTCTTATTGTGCTTATCCGCCAAGTCTACACCTGCTTTCCTCCTCGGATTTTATTTGTTTTGTGTTAACACTCGTGATTACAATCACACAGCGAGGAGAAGTTGCCGCAGCTGTACTCAGTGTGTCTTTCTAGCTATTCATCCCACTTGCCTCAGCTCGACGGATGATAAAAGATTTAGAAAGCTAATGTGAACTAGGTAAAAGAATAATGAAAGAAAGGAAGAAAAAGTAAACACAAATTATTTCATTAATAAATAAGAGAATAGGGACGGGAAAGAAAAACAAGAAATGGGATTGAATAGAAAGAAATTTTGTTAACAACTAGACAATTCAGCTATTCTTCTCCGTCTGTACATCCGAGGGAACTATTGATGCCACTCGCCCATTCATAAGACTCCGGCGGCTTGCTGCTGTTCAGAAACGGTTTGTTTTCTACGGGGAACAAAAGAAAACCGCTTGGAAACACTTCTTTTTGCATTTTTGTTCCCTGAGATTACTTGAGAGGAAGAGCACCGTTCTCAAATTTAATTGCTATGAAAATATCATAAGAATATCGGTATTGGCTTAAAGGTAAAGATATATATTTAAACTGATGTCGCGAGAAAGCGCATCTATTAATTTGTATGATAGCATCTAGACTGGCGAATCAAATAGACAACCAGAAACATCAGAAGCCATGACCAACAAAATTTAAACCATGGATTTTACTTGGAAAAGCCAAGGAACACAACTAAACAGGTCATGTGAACCTTTATCTATGGCTCTATATAATGTCTTCCATCTTAAAGACAACATGTGGGGGGCCAAGGGAGGGAGAAAAACTAAGCTGAAGAGAAAGTCTCCAGTTCTCAGAAACCGGCTTTCATTAGATGGCTATGAATAAAGAATACTCAGTCCATGTTTATTTAGGCAGGTATGTTTGTACGATGTATTACAGTATCATATAACGCCTTTCCCGATATACAAATAAACATTTCTATATACCATAACTGGATTTGCTTGACTGACATGACAACATTAACATTGAGTCTCCAGTCAGTGATGGCCCAGCCAATGGAAGACTAGTTCAGGACTGGGAAGTAAACAGAGTGAGGACATAAAAATGGCGAATTCGTTCCCTTGTGTCAGCTGTACTCAAAATGAAAGACTAATAATAAAACATCAGGAAGCGCATATTTTTGCGCCGTTGTCAGCAAGCGAGATCAACGCTGATGTTCCCGTGACTTTGGCGGCCGGAGCAGTTGACAAGAGCAGACAGGAGAAAACTTAATGTGAGGGGTACAGCTGTAAGGTGTCTTCATGTGTGTCTGGAATCCTTATTCCATTACCTGTCCATTACAGAAGATGAAGGAAGACAGCGCCATGACGCTAATTCCGTTACAGAAAATAGACCCGCAGTCTGTCTCTCCATACCACCAGCAGAGACAGAGACAGCCACCTCATGTTTGTCAAGACTTCTCCTTCTGTCCTCTGTTTTTCATGTCTTTGCCTGCAGCTGCGTGAATGTTTGGCTACAAATGTGCAGGGAACTGACAGCGAAAAACTTGAATTTCTTGGAAAGTTTTCATAGAAATTTGTGTATTTTTGTAACTGTTGAAAATAATACTTTTGACACATTTACAAATATATGTAAGTAAAGAGAATAGACGAATTAATGGATGAATGCGGTTGTGTGTGTGTGGTGGACAAGGGTTGACCACGAACCACTTACCTCAAAAGAAACGTGTTGAAACCGGAAGAAGTTTCTTGAGTTTCATAGTCTGCATGAAAGAAAAAAATAATAAAATCATTGAAATAATATGTACAGAAATTCATACTTCTGTATAATAATAAACAATAAGATAGTGACATTTGTATAGGTCACAATAGCACGATCTTTACAGATATTGTAAGCAAGAGAAGGCATCAGAACTGTGACTACAGTGAGAAATGGAAGGAAGGACTCAGCTAAAGAGATTTTTGAGACAGAAGAATATTAGTGGAAGAAAGGTTTGAGACAGGAGGACATTAGTGGAAGAAAGCTTTCATTTGGGACTGGGAATTGAGAAGAAAGAGAATTATGGCAATTCGGGTTGATAGTCCAGAGTTCAGTGAGTGAGAGTGCGTGCGAGAGAGATTATATGTCCGGCGTGTTTATCTTGGTGCTTCTTTTTTAGACCCCACTAAGTGATATGTGTGCGAGCTGTCACTTCTGCTCCACACCCGTTAGGATCAGGGGGACACAGTGCATTACTTTTACATAAAAGTCTCAGACTAATAGACATGTCCCGCACAAACCAAACCTTCACACGAAAGCTAATCAGGAGGAAATATTCCTTCTGTCGCCCACGTATTACTCGGGACCAAGTCTGGACAGATGAAAAGCAGGCGAAAATTGGCTTTAAAATGTGACTCCTGTCGCAGCCTACGTAGAATAAACATCGGCATGTGGCCACAACCTTTACTCGGTGCGACAGCCAGCGCCCTCTGGTTGTTGATCCAGCTGGTTGCCACGGAAACGAAACAACATTTAAAACGGGACGAGCTGAAAGGAGAAATTTTGGAAAGAAGTAGAAAGCGTGGACGTTCTGGATGTTCAGAGGATGAGGATGCTAGAAGTCGAGCTGCTCGAGGTCTCGTGATGCACGTGCGTGGAGCAACGCTGACCGTTGTGCATCTGTTACATCCCTCGCATCCTCATCATCTAGTTTCTTGTGTGTATTTATAGACTGCTGTCTTTCAGTTAGAGAAGTTTGTGAGGAGAAAACCCTGTGACACAATTAAATTGAAATTGCGAAGTTCTCACTTGTAGAGCTGCATTTTGTGTGAGAACATTACTTGACCCTGGGACTTTTTGCCATATGGTAAACAACCAAACACTGGATAACATCACACACACACACACAACACATTGACCAATGAAATAGAAAATTGCTTGCTGCACACTTTGCACACTAATGGCCGCTGTCGTAGCAGACAACATTGTCCACTTTCAAAAGATTAATCAAACCGCTCCATTGAAACTTCTTTCGAAATATTATTGGAGACGATTGATTGAATAATTGAATTTACAAGAAATACAGTGAACAAGAAAGTCATATTACCGAAGCTAAACTTAAGCTTCAAATATTACAAAGGCCTTATACAATCTCTTTCCATTGCTTCCATCGTCAGAAGCCAACCCGTTCCAACCATAAAACGGTTTGCTATGATGCCATTATATTTTGAGTCAGAGAAACCAGTAACAAAAAATGAACCTGCGCATATTACAAGGACAACTACTAGCTATTTATCCATCAGTAATTTTCTTAAAAGGAGCAGCCGCATCCTTGATGTGCGCAGTCTGTCAATCATACAGGTATGGAGAATACTTGTGTAATAATGATCTCGTTACTCGGGAAACTGATGGCAGGAAACTAATGAAGATAACTAAGGCAAATAATGATGAAAATGGTTTGTTCGTTATCTTCTAGGATCTGGCCTGTGCAGATGGTATCATCATTACAATGTTCTACAGAAGCTATACCGACACGGCAATATCAATTCATGAAAATGGCTCTCATTTCTCAGATAGCTTTTTCAAGAACTAATCTGCTATATGATCACTGACTGATATTTAACAAATATGTTTCTCTATAAACACACAGTTTATTCAGTCCCGTGTACTTGTCTGATGATGTATCAGTTTAGCCTCAAAATACACCAGTTTACAACCACTTTATATACACAGAATCATGTCCGACCATCACAGGGATCTGGATGTCTTGCTGCATTCTGCTCGGTCAGATCGTGTTGCTCCCTGGACCCCAACATGGCAAACTTCAAAGTCCTTCTTTCATAAAATTTGTTTTTCCATGGAGGGAACATTACAGATTTCGCTTTTGATGTTTCGTAAGGTTTTTGTTTCGCTCAGCGTTTACAGAGTTTAGTTTCGGTGGAAACAGAACCAAAAACTGGCCATCTTGTGTGCAACAGGAGGTTATAGAAACTAGTTTACTACCACCTTCTCTTGAGGAGGAGGGCAATATGCCCCAATTTTGCACTATATAGCTCATGTCGATGCCCTACTGTTTTTATTTTTTAAAGAAAATAAGCTTTGATACTTGCGCACATCTCTTTAGGGACAAACTACATTTACAAGATTCAACAAAAAGTTTTCTTCCTTAATATACTTCTGAGCTCGCTCACGCTAGATGGTAATAAAAAATAAGCAATCGATATAGAAAATAGGAGAGAGATAATGAGAGAGCTAGAGTACTGATGTCTACCCTTAATCGAAAGAAAAATAGCATGTACGAAAAACTGATTGTAACTTTGTCTCCAAAATTACATAAAAAATAGTTAATCAAGAGAATAATTAGTGGCTGACTAAAAAAACAACCTAGATTGAAGTGACTTATTATATATACACAGATGAGATGTAGCCGCACCTGTACGCCTCAAGCTAACATCATTACAGAGACAGTGGACAAATGGCAAAAAGTCTGATTTAAGAATGTGCTGTGCAAGTGATACAGACTAAATAAACTTTAAGTAAGTTTCTAGACTATAAATGCAGTCTCTTTATCTCATAAGTAGTAGAATATATTGTATGAAAAATGAAAGAGAATCAAAAAGAGCAGCAAGTATACTGCAAGCGAGCTTTCGCTCATTCTCGTCAAAAGTTTTCATCTTCTGACAGTGTATTTAAATGAATGGATATTAATTTTTACTAACTAACCCGAGAAAATTCAAACGCCCTGTTTCTGAAATGCTAATTTATTGTATGAAATGATTTGACAGCACTCATACTACTGGTCCAGTCTACGATTCAATGTGAGAAATTGCTTACTCAAACAGCTCAATCAGTTGCTAAATTTTCATTTAAGAAATAAAAAAATAATAATAATGACAGGGTCGAAACGACGAAAGAAAGAAGGAAAGAAATCCCAGAAGCCAATCCAGATGACAAGCATTCATGGCCTAGTGTTCTTTCTCACTTCCACACTAAACCCAAAAGATTAGATGCTATCGCCAACTAAAGTGGCTACAAAGGACAAGAAGACGAGGTCTGCCAGCAGTGATCGCCGCTCACGTCTTCCAACCATCGGCGTCAATGGCGGCTCGCGTTTCCCTCGACGTGCCTCGCCGGCACACGAAAAGTCGGATATCTTATCAACAAAACGGGTGTAACCACCCGCTCAGTCTAATAATTCGTCTACATTGAGATTCTTGAAGCGAGTGACATCTGATGGCGTCAAGCAGAAAAATCGAGAGAGAAAACACAAAAAAGTTTCTATAAAAAGGCTCCATCACTTAGCCTGGGTTAGTGGTGTGTGTGAGGACGGATGCGTGTGAAATCACACATAATAGTCACTTTTACAATAGGTTTATACCAGGTTTCACTTTCACGTGACTTTGTCAAGGATGATTTAGCGCCGTCTGATTGGCTTTTGTAGCAGAAGGGAACCTTGCGCTCAATGTTCTAGTCTAGTGGATGCTCAGTGATCCTCAGTGAACATGACATAGTTGTGTGAAAACTCCGCACTTTCCAACATACTTTACACTTTTGTCATTGCAGTTTCGTATTACCACATGAACGAAAATACTGTGCTTTTTCTTCTGTCAAATGGTGTGGATTATTTTATGTCTGCAGCAAACTTGGCTTACAACTACACTACGCATGCGCGTTGGTCATCCCGCCATCAGACACTACTCCACTTCTGCGTTCTGTTGTTAAGAGTGAGAGTAATTAGTCTTAAATAACCAACCTTGTCATTTAGGGAGGGAAAGACTTTAATCTGATACCAAAAGCTTAGACTTGCGATTCAAAATATAAACCGAATTAAAGTTTGGATATCAATTTTTGTGGGCAAAAGGTACACACCTGCTTGATATAAGATGTCAAGTTCTTTACACTATAAATTACCAGGTTTATTGTTCAGAAAAAAGAATGTTCCGAGGTTAAAAAAGACTTGGTGATATAGGATTGTGTTTCAATACCAGTCGTCGCCATGACTGAGTGGGATCCACGTACAGGTCTTGGCAGGATTACAGATTTTTGTTTCAACAAAGGTAACTTAATTTGTTTGAGCTGCTGACCAGTTAAAGAGTTTAGTTTGGAATCTTGCTTTTAGTCACCCCGAGCTGTCTGATTTCGTGCAAGGAAGGAAGTATGGACAACAACAGAGAGAAGAGATAAAAACCATGGTGAAACACTGCTCTCTCACCAACGAGCCGGGAGAAAGGATTTTTGGGAAGATGGATTTCAAGTCAGCAGGTCAGGGCAGGTCTATGTGTCATGAAGACACTATGCTTTCACAAAACCACGAGGTTGCTTGCTGAGAAAAGTTGTAAACAGGCTCGTAAATGTTACAAGGAATAAAAAATAGCTTCCACAACTAGTATGAAGTAGTATTATGTTGCTTAACATTGTGTCAGAAGCAAAAAGCAAGTCACTGAAACCCTGAAAGTTAAGAAACATTCGCACCAGACAAGGCAACAGGAGAAAAAGATAAGCAGACAAAGAATCGAAAGAGGTTGCTGGAGAACTGGAGCAAGCAGAAGCTGAAGAAGACAAGACTTGATGCTCCTACAGTAAGAAAAGAGGACATACTGCAGGAGTGCAAAATTCTCGGGTTGATTCAGAAGACACCCACTGAAGGATTTTCCTGTGCCATCATTTGCTCCATGAGATCAGACCAGTTATCGTGGCCTTGTCTTGATCCAGAAGGTAGGCTTTAGGGCATCTTGAAGCCCAACAGGATGTTTTTAAGACTGAGAGGAGACAGCTAAGGATGTATCAGTATCAGCCATGATGTTGATCTCTAGCATGAAGGTCCAGCAGTTGACCCATACTGCGACCATCAACATATGTTCTAGATTGAGCAGGTTGCGAACATTTTACAGTTTCTTGATTGGACATCAGAGACTGTTTTCGGTGTTGATACAATAAAGTGTTTCAGGGTAGTCATGCTTCATGCTCCAGCAAGAATGACATTCTGGTAACCACCAATGATGGTACAATAAGGTTTCAGATTTCAGATGTTACAGTCATTGGTGGTAGCTATAAATGATCTGTAACCTGTGATATGTAAGTGACATGTTTTCTGTTTGAGAGCATTTTATTCCTTATAGTTTCCACCATAATATTGCCTGGAAATCAAACTATCAAAAAATAATAACTTGGAAACTATTTGAGCTATAGAAAGAAGTTTGGTACTTTAGGACAAAAAATCTATGTGTGTATATACTTTTCTTCTTGCTTATTATTGATTCGAAAATCACCTTGGAGTATCTACTACTATGACTTCTACCATCACCACTACTACAGCACACATAGTAGAACTGTATTCACTTGTCTCTGTTACATGACTTTGCTACGAATAGCTTGGCGCCTTCTGATTGGCTGATTTTCAACAGGAGTGAAATGATAGAAACTTCCACCCATCGCAAGGATCATTAACGAACAAGCCAGACGTATACTCTTCCAGTCACTGTAGATAACTGATTACAATAATAATGGTCGTCCTGCCGCTTGTCATTATTCTTGGCTCCAAAAAATAAAACGTTTCTCTAGTGAATTCTGGGCTTTCCTCGTCCATAATAATTACTCATTGGAAACCATCATCGCGCACAGGACAAAAACAAAAGGCTCACAAAATATACATGTGAATAATGGCGTCCTGCAAGCCGAGTCCTCGTGTATTCTCGCAGGGTTTTCTCCCTTGACGTCACGCATATGCACGAGCGAGGACACGAAATTCCCTTCAGGAACAGCAGACACGACATGGATATAGCTGTCGAGAGGATTCCCGAGAAAAAGCAAATAAAGGCTGTCAAGCTTCTGTTCATGATGATCAGCAGTTATTTTGTAAATGCATAAGGTAGCTAACTGTAGCTAACTGTAGCTAACATACAGACCACCACACGTCTTCTTCTGGGTACCGACTGTTCTACGGACTTTGGTTACTTACTACAGGTTGATGCAAACAAGGCATTGCCTCGGGTATGGTGTGATAAAAAATAATACTAGTACTACCAACACACACACACACTAACTGCGAATGACTTTGATAGTTAAGAATATTTCTAGTGAGAATTTCAACTGTGCAAGAAATAAACCAAGTGTCTTAAATACAAAAAACATTAAAATTGATAACACCAATAATAGATTAAACCGATCACTGTCAGAAACTGGAACATTTCTGGTACAAAACCCAAAACCTGCAACTGCCCTGCCTTTCGACAAGGGCGATAACCACTTCCGGTAATGGGCTTCGACCTGTGTTCTTGATGTGTCATGTTTCCGTGCCATCCGGTGATGGATCTGCCTGAGCAGATGCAGGATGCAGCCCCAGCCATTACTCACCCTCAGCTTCCGAACGGGTTCAGGGTCACTGGGAAAGCCGTAATCCTTCGTGGGACACCCGGGGTGGAGGCAGAGCCGCGTGAAGTGTCAGCCGATTGGGTGACATGGGGTGACATTGGGTGACAGCGGGTGACATGGAGTGACATTGCCCAAATGTTTGCTTCCGGCCAAGGTGCAAGTCGAACGCCTGACAAGATGTTTTTTTTTCCTGACAGGTCTTTCTAAGCATTCTGGGTATTAAACTTATCAAACTGAACTGTTCTGAGACTTCTTCATGTCCTGCAGGCATACTGTAGCAGCGGTCTTCCTCTATTTAAGCCAGGATGGAGCAGGACATCGTGTTTGACTACCGGAGTAGCACATCTCAATATTTGTAAGTCGTCTTCAAGGATTCAGGAAGGAATGCTAAGCTCATCACTTATTAGTCACGATTTCCGTTAAAAAAATGTTGAACATGCAAGAGAAATAACATTTCAGGGTGCGCGATGTAGTTGTTGGGAGAACAAAGAATTGCTTAATGATTATTAATGACCAGATTAAGTTGGATGAATTATTAATTTAAAATTATTGATGTAAAGGTTGAAATTGGTGTAATTGTTCTTTTGTTCTAGAAACTCGCGAAAAGCATTTTTAGGTTCACACAATGCAAGCACGCACACACCTACACACACAAACACACACACACACACACACACGCTGGTCTACATGTAAAATTGCATGTTTTTATTTTTTGATGCATCACTTGCCTAATTCTGCGCTGGTGTTTTTTTGTTTTTTTTTTTGTTACTTTTGCAACATTTCCCAAGTTATAATTGCCCGCTGGGAATAATACAGCCGTTTACTTGTCATTTTGCCAGTTGACACCCAGATGTACCCATCCACTTGGATATACACGCGTATGCGCGCGCACACACACACACACACATGTATATACATATACACAGGAATGCGTACGCACACATACACGACCGTAAAGTGGACTTTGCATGCTCTTTTCAAAATTTTGTCTAAAATAATTTTGCATCAGCTCTTTAAAGAATTGTTAGTCGCTGTAAATAAAATACGAATAATCCAGTTTTAGCTCAAAAACACACTCACCA
This sequence comes from Pomacea maculata, assembly GCA_004794325.1. Classification (NCBI taxonomy): domain Eukaryota; kingdom Metazoa; phylum Mollusca; class Gastropoda; order Architaenioglossa; family Ampullariidae; genus Pomacea; species Pomacea maculata. The sequence continues at coordinate 45,387 of SRHC01002727.1, forward strand.
ACTCACTCACTGCGCGCACAGACACACACATTGCATGCACATTTTACTAATGATATTTGCTCAATCTGCCCCAGAAGTGCAGAATGTGATAATATCCCTCCAAAGTGTTTTCCATTTCGTCACCCACCAGTTGGAAGTGACAAAGAAGCGAATAAAATAAATTCAGAATACTTCGCACCCTAAAAGTAAACCGCTGGGGAGACATTTTTAGTGCGAGCTGCTACAAACTGATTTACAGCATCCGTGAAATGTGAGCTGTGTGTGTGTGTGCTCAGCATCTTTGCCACTAAGTGCTGTCAAAACCTCTTAGTCTTACTTTCCATCCAAGTTATGTTCACAAAACAGGAGTCCTGGTGTACTGTGTCACTAGTTGCACTTCAAATAAATGTAAAAGCCAAAAAAAAAAAAAAAACGCAGCAGTGAGAGTCGACTGCACTCCTCCCTCGACACCCTGCTCTACAACATTTCTTCCTGAAGGATTAACTTCACAGTTATCACTCACATTCAAAACTTGCTGAAGGAAACTTAAACCTCAAATTCTGATATTATCCCAAAGACTAAATGGTCAGAACTATCTGATTCCATTCAATTTGATTCAGCCAGATAGACGGAAAGACGGATAGACTGGTAGACACAGGTAGACAGATGACAGGTGGCAGAGTTTAAAGTAGCACTCAATCTGGTAGGTAAATCTTTTCTGTCCAGATTTTTCTCTCTATCTTTTGCTTTCATCTTTCATTTATTTCTTCTTCTTATCTAATCTTATTTCCTCGATATCTCTTTTCCTTTTTCTTTCTCCTCTTATCTCTATGTTCCCTCATTTCCTAAATCCGTTCTTTCATCCGTCATTATTTCCACTTCAACTACCATACCGTAAACCTTCCACTTATTTGCTTTTTATCCCCAGCTTTTTGTGATCTTTCTTTACATTCTTTCTGTCGCTCGTGCTAAGCCAGCTATATCTCGTTGACTAGTCGAAAATACAAATCGTCCACTTTGCTTTTAAAATAAATAAATACTTGAGGGATATGGGGAAAGCTTACCGTAAAGAAGTCAAAGGTGAAGCTGGCGGAGTTCGATTCTCTGTGGGGGAGAGGCAACAGATACTAAAATTGTCTTTGATCTGACAGACTTTGCTCAAGGGGCCACACTGGCGAATAAATCGTGTTTCGCATTTAAGGGTTCCCAACCATCCACCCCTTTAAGGCAAAGACAAAGATTCAGATAAAAGGGGCTTCGACGGCTTCCAGTTCTGAAAGATGGAATGGTCGCAAGGTTTCAGCGCAGGCAAACAATTAAAACAAGTTTGATTCGATTTGAAGGTCGATTTAAAATGTCAGCGTGACATCTAGGTTAGTGGGGTGGAGGTCAAGAAGGAAAAACAAAACAAAAAAAAATTACATCAGAGAAATTCTATCAAGCGATTCCAAATAAACTTTAACCCAGTTCATCCGCTGGGACTATTCTTTGTGTTTTTGCAGAGGTTTGTGGTGCTTCTGGGGATCACCTGATACACAATCTATGATTTGGGGGGAGATGGAGAAGGGATATGTGCTACCAGTAAAGTCACGTGGTTAGAGTTAGTTCGGATTCTCATTTCAACAATATCAGATAACACTTGCAAACTGATATGGCAAACTCATTGGCAAGGGCACGAACAAGCAATGACCATGACCAGCCTTTTGCTAATCCCAGATGGCGATAATAGCTTTGGAAAAAAATGTTGTGTTACAAGATCAGTGCTCGATTACCAGACAATAACGGGTAGAGTACATGATAAAAGAGAAAATTTGCTGGATAAAACGAGGGCTTCCTGTACCTAAAGACATACATCACACACCTACCCCTAAGCTGGCCTTTCTTTTACTGAGCTGTTGAGGGTAAAAACAATTTTTAATGTCCATTGCTTCTGAATAATGTAATAGCATAGAGTTTGAATTCTTTCAAACAAATTAGTCCGCTAGGATGTGTTCGAGTATGAACAAAATGCCAATAGGTTTTCTGGCATTTTTCTGATTGTAAAAACAAGCTCAATCCCTGTTTCACATTAATGACCTTACAATAAATATTGACAATCCTGCTCAAAGTGATCATTGTTAGACAAACTAAGTGCAGACTAGCAGAGAAATGAAAAAGAAAAAAATTCAGTCAACGACTGATTTAAAAAAAAGGCTCAAGATAAGGTCCACTCGTTGCCGAATCAATTTCACTATATGTTTTGTGTTGATGTTTCATTTATGTCAGAAACCACTCCTAGATGCCCGAAGGAGCAAACAATATTAATAGTTTTTCCGTTTACAACACTTAGAACAACATCCCCATCTGCTCTATTCCTAATATATATATATGTACACATCGCTTTTGATCTGTCGACACTTGATTCCAGAAAATGGTTGTCACACCAATCACAACAAAATCTGATTGAAAATTGCATGATCTTGCTTATGCCCCTGCAACAGTCGACAATTCGGCATCATCTGAAATTTTAGGATAAAACTATTCCATTTTATATTTCTGCGGCTGTCAGCGTACACGACAAATGATATCAGGCTTTAGTAAACAGTGGTTGTACTGTGTTGAATGCAAGACACACATACAAATCTCATCTGTCATCTGCACCAAATTACACAAAGATAATACAAGTCATACATACAGCTTTCATTTGTTTAGAAACTGACTAATATACAGATCATATTCTGTATAGACTTTGTAAAATTATTTACATCATCATCAGCTTTATGTCTCGTAAAAATCTCATGACTGTGAAATCCATTTCCTACTTCTCTTTCTCTTTTCTTCCTTCAGATGCATCCTTTTTTTTCCGTTTCTTCCATCTGAAATTGAAATCCTCTTCCATCTTCTCTTTCTCTACCCTTCCTACAGGAAAAATCGTCTTCCTAACTTTCTTTGTATACTCTTCTGAGGAAATTATTTTCTTCTCTTTCATTACTCTTCTTTGTATTGGGATTAAGGCGTTTGAATCCATATGTAAGAGTTACGATGGATGAATAATACATGAAATTAAAGAAAGGCATTGTTCTTATCCACTGTCACCTTTCCACAAAAAAATTCGAACAGATGGAGTAAAGTGCAGAGAAGTACAAGTGTTGCCAGTTAAAGCCCTCCAACAGCACACTGACAGCCATCTACTGATCGAGTCCTCGCTCTTCTTTTTTTTTTTTTTTTGGAAGGGAGGGGAGTGAGGAAAAGGGCTTCTCACTGAGATGCCCATCAAGAGAGTAAG
>SRHC01002728.1:0-22139 GCA_004794325.1 Pomacea maculata
ACATTTTATTCCCCGTCTCCAGCTCCAGAGGTCTAGTAAGGGCATAGCCTCTGTCTCTTTCTGTCTTTCTTTCCCTGCTACCTTCACCTTACCCCTGTGTGTGGTGTTTATTGGAAGAAGCTTGGTAGTGTCTGAGCGTGTGATTATCTCCCCATTAGCTACTCCATTTTATTGTTTTAAGAAAAAAATTGTTGGCTGTTCCTCAAACCTACATTGAACTTTAAATCTTGATGATGAGTAGTGTTCACATTATTACATTTAAAGAATTGGATTGCTCTTTGTTTGCTCGTTAGGATTGCTTATATGTTTATTGCATCTCTAGAGAGAAATTGCCATTGTGGGCTTGTTTGTGTTTACTGAGATTTGGATTTGAGATGTGTGTACACTGACTGCTTTGATTGATGATTGAGTGTAGTTGTTTCCTGACTAGCCTTGATTGAACTAGGGTTTACACCTGTGTTTACATCTGTAGTTGACTTAGATAATTTTATTCCTTCTTTTATTTTGCGAATCATTGTGAAGGCAAGTTTTGATGCTGTGATTACATTTCTGTCCCGATTGTATTTGTGAGAAATTTTAGCTGATTTTATTTTATTATTTTTTGCTATCTTTGTGTGCAACATGGATCGCCACTAGTATGTGATGTGATCTCATGTAGGAAAGAAGGCGAAATGATAGGATTAGAAGGTAAAGCTTTGACTACATACATAATGCACAGTGTCGGTCGTTATGATAGCAATGTGGAAAGTATAGCAAACAAACAAGCAGACAGCTTAGACATTGCCAAGAAAGCGGAAGCTGATAGAATTGTTACTTGTTAATAAACGTTGTCAATTGTTGTAAGTTGTTGATAGTTGTTGATGAGAGTTGCTAATGGTTGTTGTTGATGGTTGATGTTGATAATTGTTGTTGATAATTGTTGTTGATAATTGATGATGATGATTGCTGTTGATGATGATGATGATGATGGCTGCTGTTGATGGTTGTTGTTGATTGATGGTGATGAGTATTGAGTGTTGTTGATTGATGGTGGTGGTTGTTTGTGGTTATTAAAAGTTGCTGATGGTTGTTGTTGATGGTTGATGTTGATAATTGTTGTTGATAATCGATGATGATGATTATGATGATGATGGTTGCTGTCGATGGTTGTTGTTGATTGATGGTGGTGGTTGTTGGTGGTTATTAAAAGTTGTTGATGGTTGTTGTTGATGGTTGATGTTGATAATTGTTGTTGATAATCGATTATGACGACGATGATGAGTGATGATCATTGTTGTTTATGATGGTAATTGATGTTGATTAGTAATGAGTGTTGTTGATTGATGGTGGTGGTGGTTGTTTATTATTGATGCTGGTTATTGATAGTTGATGATGGTTGTTGATGATTGATGATGATTAACGTCAATGAGTGTTGTTGATTGATGATGATTGTTGGTTAATGTTGATGAGGGTTGTTAATTGGTTGTTGTTCTTTGTAACAGCCAACAGCCAAACAGCCAAACAGCCAAACAGCCAAGGGTGGTGCTCTGTCCTGGCGATGGGGGAGGTGCCATGCCAGAATCCCCAGCCCTGCCTTCAGCTTCTCATCGCTTGGACAGGGCTGGGCCATTCTCCAGCTCCTACTCTTCCTCCCTTACCCCTCCCCTTATCTGCCATCTGCCATCATTGTCAGGGTGGTGCCAGCGGATACATTACATTTGAAAAGCAGTGTTGTCAGTGACGGTCATCCCTTTCACAATCATTGCGAATGCCCGAGTCGATATCGAAAATAAAAAAAATTACAATTAAAGACATCATTATATTTGATGTAAAAGTAACTTCTTCTTTCAATAGAAAAGCTTCAGAATGGAAACGGAAAGACTAGAAGACTAAATGAACAGAAAAAGTCACCTCGTGCATTCTTTATTTTTCCTGTTATATATTTGTGTAGTAAAAGTTACATCAGGATGCATCTTGCTAAAGATAACAAAAACAGACACATTGAAATAAACAATTTAAAACAGTGAGAGACTAACAATTTTCTTCTTCTGTTTACTGATTTAATTGTTTATATCTGTATTGAGAGAAACTTAGATTGCGGATAAAGTAAGTACCGAAGCGTACAACCGCCAAGACCATAAACCGTCTCCACCTGTCAGGCAGGTGGCACTAGAAAGCTCGGCACAGCAGTCAGGTGGTCCAGATGCTAACAGTTATATCAAAAACAAGATCTTCAGCCCAACATTCCATTACGCAAAGTGAATCGTTACAGTCCACTAGTCTTGATCACGTGACTGACACGCTAGGTGTGGTCTGTAGGAGGGAGGGCAACGGGTAAAAATATGGTTGGATAAGTTTGCCACTTCTTTAGTGTGAAAGTAAGGAATTTCACACGTTAGACGTGTTAATTTGTCATTTCGAAGTTTCTTTACAAATCGAGTGGCATTGTCGCCTGACTGTCTTTATGACTGCTAAATGTTTGGGCTGCACGTGTGCTGTGGAATGTCCGTCCGAGGCAGAGCACGACAAACATTTATTGATAATATGTAAGCCTGCCTAAGTTTGTGTTTTAAATTTTCAGTTAAAAAAGAGAATTGAGCTTAACGGTCAATATTTTTGTTTATAAATGGCTCACTTTTGGAGAGAAAAGGGGGCGTAGTATTTGTCAAAGGTGCAGCCCTGATCCAATTAAAAGAATTCAGCGATTATTAACAACATGGTTGTGTCCCTAGCAACAGTCGGGAGCTTTTCATCTGTGATTAACATCCGACAGGTAATCCTCCCCCTCCCCTCACCATCTCGATGTACATATCGATGAACAACAGCAACAACAACAAACTAGCTAGAGAAACAACTTCCTCTGGTAGAAGAAGTGAAGCAGACCAGACAACTGTGACGGCGATGGAGACAGCCCCAAGACCAGCAGCAGACAGAACCAGATGGAGGTCCCTTAATGTTGTCGCCTCGCGTGCCAACGGCACAGAGAGGACAGATTGATTAGACTACTGGTTGTATTAGGCAACAAAAAGTAAAATTTATTGTGCACAAGGTCATTAAGAATATATGTAGTATCACACAGGAATTTCCTGAAATGATTCTCATTTTCAAATGAGCTTCATCGTCCTTTAAAATGTCAGTGTTTGATAATAAATTCTGATTGCCACCTTGGCTGTCTGTTTATCTGTCCTTGTACTTGACCGACATTAAAGTATCTATTTGATCCTTTGGATATAGGACAAGTGTTCTTTTTATCTCCCATGTCTTATCTTTAAATTTAGTCATTTGTAATATAAACGCGCACTGATTTTAAGCAGGAGAGCAGTCAATTCATATTTGTCTCCATGTGTAAATTAAGAATGTTTCAAATAAGAATCTGTCCCCAGTAAGCTACGTATCATACATTTAGTAGTATACAAAGCATACTTTTAGAATGATGTCTGGAAACAACTGGCTAAAGTAATGATTGGCAGGTGTTTTACCCTGAAGAATCCCAATAACATAATATAAAAGGTGTATCCTCTCATGGATGCTTTTAATGGCAGTCAAAATATGTCTGTTGTGATACTGGTTAAGGACACATAGCACATCTATGTTAATTGCAATCCTCTCTCTCTCACACACACACATGTGAACAGGTTCACAAATGGACACAAAACATGATAATAAAATTGTGCATAACATAATCATTCGTTAAAAACAAAACAAAATAATGTTGAAGGTGTTCTGTGCATATATAGCTGCTAAGCTTCCTACAGAACGGTACCTTCTCCCATCTGTTGGCAAATTATATTGAGACCGAAACATAACCAAAGGTAGGAGAAAAACTAAACCTTTACACTCAAGGAGAGGATATTACATGTAAGTACAACGTGGTACCTCGACATACGAGTGCCCTAAGATACGAGTGTTTTGAGATACGAGCCGCCGAGCTTCGAGATGAGAGCAAGATTTGAGATACGAGGAATCGCACACTACACCGCTGCACACGACCCCAACATGCGGGGCGGATATTAGGGTCGTGTGCAGCGTCTAACAGTTTCTCCCACCTCAGACTAGACCTCAGTCTGTGTGCTTGTTTCCATCGTTTTCGAAGCATTTTTGATAAGTTGGTTTCGCGTTTTTTGCTTTTTGTACATTTACAAAGAAGAAGAAGATGATGTCTATTGAATTAAAGCGTGAAATCATAGAAAAACGTGAGCAAGGTGTGCGAGTAATTGACTTGGCTAGGATGTACGGGCGTAGCACATCAATGATATGAACTGTGCTTAAACGGAGTTGATACAGGTCATGCATCGGAGTTGTTCAACGAAACTTGCCTAACTCATTTCCGCAATATCCTGAAAGGGAGGAAGAAACAAACCTCCTTGGGCAATTTTTTAAACGATCTGCAGGTTAAAATGAGCAAAACGTGACGAAAAAAGCGAAGACCAGTGACGAAAATTAAGTGCTTCCGTAAGCACTTCGATCACTTTTTCTTTTATTATGTTTTTATAGAATATGTATTTGTTATTTATAAATAAATGGTTCTTCTTATAAATATATTTTTCTTATTCAAAAACACTTAACAAAAACAACTGAGGTGGTGTTTTGGGAGCTGGAACGGATTAATGGCATTTCAATTAATTTCAGTGGGGAAAATTGCTTTGAGATACGAGCAATTTGACATACGAGCAAGGTTACGGAACGAATTAAACTCGTATGTCGACGTACCACTGTACCTTCTTGGAATTTTCTTCATGTCTTTATCAGTAAATGTATCTGGGTAACTGGGGTGTATTAAAAATACTCAAGAAAAAAGAAATCCACCCACTAGCTTGGGCTTTTGGAACACACAACGTTGTGCCTTCATCAGCCATCACCGGCCGATGCGACAACGGTAAAAGTCGATTCGACTGCGTCATCCTTCAATCGGGCAAACTACATGTCTCCACCCACCACCCAATATTCCTCGCAAGTACCTGCAGGTGGCCAGCTAACGGTCGCCATAACTATACCAACAATTAATGTACGGCTAAGCGCTAATTAAGTGTTATCAAAGATATTATACTAGTCTTCATAGATCGCAATTAATGTTCCATGCAAGAGTGTATATTTAATTGTGTTGTTACTTGGGTATGTACGTACCATTTCTGTTTGGTGTAGTTTGATACTTTTCTACACATTTTTTCCCAGCTTACTTTATTAACGAAATGATTTCAGACACATTTTAAAATTCAAATTTTGTTCTTTTTTATTATTACATTATTTTGTTCTTGTGAGCTTAATAGTTTTCATATTTGTTTACTGCAATACTCAGAAAAGTAGATTAAAAGATGACGAAATGAAAGGACACACACACACAGGAGAGGGGGGAACAAACAAACAAACAAAGAGGGATTTGCTGAGGTATGAAGTCAGTCGTCCCTTGACCACCAAGCCTTCTCTTTGCCTTGAGCAGATCGTAAACAGAATGACGGAGCAAGGACTGAACTCTGATCTCGTGCTTACGAAATTCCCCAAACAGGGTGGTATCGTTGTAAAGTCTTTGGTGTTATCTTCGCAAAGTGAGCCGTGTACTAGGCTACCGGTTTCCTAAGGTGAGTCTCGTCAGCCGCTGTGTCTGTCATTTTGTTCCCCGCGACCGGTGCATGAACCGTTAAAAGAAATACGTTTAAAAATTCCAGTTTTGCACAAGCAGAGAAAATATGTCTAAAAGGAAGGCTACTAGACTAAGTTTAGCCTATGCGTTATTATTCGGCTATGTTAAACACTTTAAATTTATTTAAAATATGTGTTTTCGGATGTTTCGTTGGAAAAGATTTTCTCGGGGATCATTTTGCGTATGGCCTCTGACCTCGTAGTGCGCGCGCACCTCATGTGAGATAACTCCATAAGCAAATCAAACGAAACCGAAACTGAAAGTTAAAATTCTTGCCGGTGGCGAAATTTCTCAGTAAACCGTCATTAATTTCTATAAAAATCCACGAGTACGCTCAGACAAAACAATTAATCTACAAACATTCAGGCTCTACCCAAGCAACTGTCAGGTAAGCAAGCGTTGCACCGAGCTGGCTCATGATGCCCACTGCCATAATAATATACATTGTATATATACTGTATATAATCATATCGCGAACTAATAACCCAATATATGTCTGTGATTATATATCATAATCACGCTTAGTTCATCTGTGCAGAGGTACGGTAAACTATAAGTCAAATTAGAAATATATTTCCTTTCTGTGATAGAAAACAATATTCAAGATTGTCGATCCGCATTTATGTCTTAAGATGCATTTATTACTTTGACATCTCTCACTACCCAAATTAAAATTTGATATAATTGGAAGGTTTTGAAGGGTTTTTATACATATTACTAAATCTTAGAGTATTCTTCATTAAGCTGTATTCTCATATAATGCTGATGCAGTATAAAACAAAAAAAGATGTGTGTTCCTTTCCAGAAGTTTTTGACCTCAAGGCCCTGCAAATATAAAGTAATGAGGGCTCAACACAGAATATAAATTTTGAATTATTTCCTAAAAGCGAAACACACATACCTATGCACTATTTAGCACAGTGTTGTTGATGAGTCATATGGCAGATGGCATTAAGTTATTTGTAATACATTTTGACCTTCTCTTTATGGCAATGAATGTATTGTCTGACCAGAATCAATGAAAAAATTGTGATAGGAAGTGGGAGTAATCCTTGGGATATGGTTGTCTTTGAGTGCAGATGAAACAAGGCCTTAAAATTTCAACATACAACTTTTCCTGCAATGGCTGACTATCTTGTTGAGCCTGGCGCTTCTTCTTTATTTCTTGTTGCTGAAGTGTGCAATGAAAGAGCATGTGGCCTGACTTTGAATGACTTTGAGAACTTTTTAGAACCTTCATTCTGATCCCAGTTTTCTGAGCATAAGCATATGACTTTAAGATCTTCTAAATATTTGTAGCAGAACCTTTTCTAAACACCAAGACCTGTAATCTTTAGTGGGTTAGGTACATGTGCATGACTGCAAATGTCTTTTAATTGTAGCAAATTCTATACTGATGAAAATAACCCATAACTGATCAAATTGGATTTGGTGTTCTGGATGCTCTTGAGGGTAGATGTGTTTTATATTTATATCTTTATCTATCTGCCTTTCTCCATCCCTTGTCAGTGCAAAAAACTAACCTTATGCATCGTCTTCACAAATACTGTCAGTGTGTGTCCCTTGTACTTTTTCAAATTAAATTTATTTCCTGTGATGTAAATTCAACTAGCTATAAGATTTTTTGGTGTGATTTACCAATTTATCTTTTTATGAGACACGAAAATGATGAGTTATTACACACAGTCTCCTTCTCTACATTTTCCTTGTTCAGTATTCTGTTTTTAGAAACAGGTGGTGTATTTTGCTAAGTTAGTAACTTATTTGCATTTTAACTTGCCATTTATTATATTGTGTTATATTGTAAGATTAAAGAGTGGTGGCACATTTAAACAACATCAGCATACTCTATGCTATATAAGCTAGCAATTGTGTGCACCACTGAATATTTTTATTCTCATTGATAGTGTAAATCACACCAGGATTACATCTACCATTTCCTAAGCCAGCAATATAAAAGAACTTTTTAAAAACAATACACTCACAAGTTAGTAGTATTTTCTGTTCAGTTAGCCATACATCATTTAGTTTTGGTGTTCACCAAATCCTTTTCTCTACACAACTGTGATACAAATAACAAGTCATGTTTTTTTATTTGCTGTTCAGGATGTCATAGGATTGACTCTAAAGCAAAGCAGTAAGATAAGCATGCAAAATATCTTTTTTTAACCTAGCCTCAGTAAACACATAGCAAGTTATGGGGGATTTTAATTTATTAAAAAAAACGTAAGTAAGCATAGTGTTGTATTTTCAGACTTGACTAACCAAAAAGGATGGAGGAAGAAGTAAATCAGAATCCTTGTGGTCAATCCTGTCAGCCAAGACCAAGAAGAAAGCGTGCCAGTAGGTCAGCAGAACATAAAGACAGCCTGAAAGAGTTGCGGAAAAAACCAAAGGCCAAAACAACTGAACTTTACGTCAAAATCCATGATTTAATCCAGGATATGGCACTGCTGGGGCGAGTCCTCACAACAAAGGTAAACCTGGAGGGATTTCACCTTTTACCTCTTGAAAAGGATGTCATGAGATCAGACACCTGCACATACTGCAGCCTGATCTGTCCAAGTAAAGATCTGGCCAAGAGATTGAAACATCTACTGCTGAAGGATCGGCACATGTTTACACCTCTCATTGACTGCAACTTTACAGGATTTGACCAGAGCGAGGTCTTACAGAAGCGAGCAGAACAGCGTAAAGAGGAACTTAGACAGCAAGCACAGTTTGAGCTGGAAAAAAAGTCTACAAGAGCTTTAAAAGTCCATGAAGAGAAATTGCAAGCTATTATGCTTCAGATTGACCAGGCTAAAGGTAAATTAAACAACCTTTACACAGCCACACAGACTAAAGCTGAGATTTCAGCTCTGGAAGCAAAAGTAGATGAGAACATCAGACAAAAGGAAGAGTTTTGTGGTGCTGTGGATGAGTTTAGAAAACGTGTGGCAACGGCCCTGAACGGCACTAATTTTGAGAAAACGGTAAATGAAGCTCGCAAGCAGTTTGGCATCGAATGCTGTCGGTTTGAAAAGTCTCTCCCAATGTATGCCAGACGTCGGGACATCGTCGATCTTGTGAGAAGTAACCAAGTGTCCGTGATCCTCGGTGAAACAGGTTCTGGGAAAAGTACTCAGATGGTGCAGTATCTTCTAGAGGCAGACTTCTGCAACAAGGGTGCTATCGTGTGCACCCAACCGCGCAAGGTTGCCGCCATCTCCTTGGCGACGCATGTGTCATCAGAACTGGCGACCAATGTAGGTAAAGAGGTCGGGTACAAAGTCGGCAGCAAATGTAGGACCGGGGATTTGACCAAGGTTATATTTATGACCGATCACTGTCTGCTAAACGAATGCCTTGCAGACCCCACCTTGAAAGCCTTTTCTTGCATAGTTGTAGACGAAGCACACGAAAGAAGCCTGTACACCGATCTGTTGCTTGGCATGATCAAGCGGTGTCTGCAAAAGAGACCGGAACTCAGGGTGATCATCACCTCGGCAACCATCGACCCAGAAGTATTTGTAAAGTTCTTCGGCAACTGCCCGGTCCTGAAAGTTTCGGGTCGCACATTTCCAGTGGATGTAGTTTGGCTAGATGACAATAACGAAGAAGACGAGTTTGAAAACTACATGCAGAAGGCCGTGAAGAAGGCGGAGGAGATCCATTTGAAGGAAGCGCTCGGAGACATTCTTGTGTTTCTCACGTCGCCCTTGGAAACAGAGAAATGCTGTGAGGCTTTTCAGCAGAGTTTGGCAGGACGGAACGACTTCCAGTGCTTTCAGCTACACGGCCAGCTTCAGGCTGATGAACAGCAGAAGGTTTTCGAGCCTCTGGGTAAGAACAAACGTAAGATAGTGTTTGCCACGAACTGTGCTGAGACTTCTATCACGATTGACGGGATCAAGTATGTGGTAGACACCGGTGTTGCCAAGGAGATGCGATATGACGCCAAGAAAAACAGCAACTGCCTAAGCGTGACCGTGGTCAGTCAGAGCTCGGCAGAACAGAGGAAGGGGAGAGCAGGTCGCACTGCGCCGGGCAAATGCTATCGTCTGTACTCTAAATACAGTTATAATGCCATGGACAAAATCACTCTTCCGGAAATCCTTAGAACTCATCTGGGACAGGCTCTCCTTAAACTTGCAGAGTTGGGAGTTGGACCGGATATGTACGACTTCGTTCAGTCTCCTAGCCAAGAAGCCATTGAAGCTGCCTTGGAGTCGCTGGTGCAGCTGGGAGCTTTGTCTGCAAACCACCGAATCACGGAAGAGGGGCGTTGGATTGCAAAACTTCCCCTGGACCCACGGTTGGGGCTGATGACATTGAAGGGTAAAGCGAATGGTCTTTTGTTCGATGCTATTGTCCTTGCTGCCTTAACGAACTTCGGGAGTGTTTTCTACAGGGGCACCACCACTGAGGAACATGAGGAGCATGATAAATCTAAAACCAGATTCAGCCAGACCACTGGAGATTGCCTGACCTCCTTAGCCGTGTACAAGGAATGGCAACATGTGCCTGAAAAAGAAAAAAACAGATGGTGTGTTGCCAACAGCATCAATGCTAAAGCCATGAGATCCACCAGGGACATGGCAAATGAAATAATCAAGACTCTTAAAAAAGAGTATAATCTGGAAGTAGCCCATGAGTTTTCGGACAAAGAAACAACAGAAAACTGCCTGAGACATATGATTTTTGAGTGTTATATTGGCAACCTGTGTCACTATTTAGGCATGGAGAAGGCCGGATACTTTGCCGCGCGTGTTTCAAGGCAAGTTCACGTGCATCCTTCGTCTTGTCTGACCTCCTTAGCTAGCAACCCTGAATGGGTCGTTTACGAGCAGCTGATTAAAACATCGAGAGATTTCATCACAGGAGTCACGCCAGTCGACGAATCGTGGTTTGCTGATGTCGCTGTAGAAAATGTCGGCCTCGATGTTGAAGACATCCGTAAGAAGAAAGTGATGAATGTGTTCACACAGGCGGCAGGATCTCATGCCTTCTTCTCGCTGGTAGGTCTTCGCTTTTGCCGGCTAAGAGAGTATGAAGATTTGGGGAGTAGCCAAGGCAAGTTCTCTGTTGTGGTGGTGGAAGCTAGTCGTGAAGTAAAAGAAGTGAAAGTTTTCTCTACAGAAAAAGCGAACGAGCGTCTCATGACACTACTGAAGGAGAGAGTGGAGCAGTCGGCACGAGAGCTTGCACGTGAAGACACCGAGCAGCCGGTCGGCAAAGAAGAATCTAGTCTTCGGGTTGTCCTTGGGACTGGAGGAAAGGTGATTGAGGTACTGATGCCTGATGAAAGTCGAAAAGTTTTCATTCATCGCGTAACAGAAAACAGCACGGAAGAACATATCTTGGCAAAGTTCCAGCAGTTTGGCGAGATCCGACTGTGCAAAAAGTTTGACGAGGGCGAGAAATGGGGTTTCGTGATATTTAAAACTGTGGCAGAGGCTGTCAACGCCGCGAAAGAGACCGGAGATGACGAGGCTGATGCTGGTGAGCTAGAACGCCGACGTCCACTGAAGCAGAACGCAGACTTCAAGGCTCGCCTCAAATGGTGCCGCAGACCTTCCAGAGGATTCGGCTACGCCTCCATTTCGCCAGCTGAGTATGCCACGTGCTTGCTGAAGAGTTGCTTTTATGTCGGCAGTGACCTCATCACGATAAAGCCAGCACGGAATCGGGAGAATTCCTTATACTTCCCCTCATTACCGAGTGCATTGAGCGAGGACGTGATCACACGTTCGCTTTTGCACGAGCTGGACTATGATGAAAATACAAAAGGGATCGTAGAGCGTGTTACAATCGTTCGCCAGACACCATACGAGACGACAGATGCTGAGCTCAGGGATCTCGAGATGACAATCAAGAAAACGTTTCAGGCTCATCTTCCTACTTCGCAGGTGAACGTTACTGTTAAAATGCCTCCCTCAGCGAACTCTGTTTTTTTCATAGGCGAAGCAACTTTTACCGACCCTATTGACGGAATACAGGCTTGCAAACGTCTTCAGACAGGATTTTGCGTTAATGATCAACCCGTAAATGTGGTTCCTGTAATTTCTGCGACGATTACTGTCCCCATCCGGATACTGGAAGCAGTAGAAGCAAAAGTGAAGGAAGTTTTGAACCACTTTTCTGGTCTTGCTGTCATTGAGTCAAAACCGATCCAAAAGGAAAAATGCATGTTCTTCATCAAAGCGTCTGAAGTGGAGGACGTGGTAAAAGTAAGAAATTGTCTTAGCGATGTCTTCAAAGGCGACGTGCTCGACTGCAGCAAGACTCCGGGTCTTAATCATCTGCTGATGTCGGCGGGTCGCAACTTCCTGCGAGAAACACAGCAGAAAACAAGCACTTACATCACTATCGACAGTCGACTGGGAACCATTGCCATCTACGGCACTGAGGCAGCCTGCACTCAGGTGCGAACTAGAATCAACAACTATCTTGACTTGGTTCAGAGTGGCACAGTGGAAGAGATGACACTGAAGGGCGGAGACAGGCCCGCAGGTGTCTTGAAGGCGCTTCTCACGGAGTACGGAGAGGACCTGGACAGCTTCCGAGCCTCCTCGGGTCTCTTTGCTGTCTCAGTCGACTACCGAAAACACAAGCTGCGACTGACAGGATCACCCGAAAGTATCGAGAAAGCTCACGACATAGTTAATAAAGTTGTCGAGAAGATGAAAAAGTCGTCGAGAAAAGATGATGAGGAAGACACCATCGACTGCGTGATCTGCCAGTGTCCCGTTGAAGCCAAGGAGCTGTACCGCCTGGAGCTGTGCGCTCATCCTTACTGCCTGGACTGCCTGAAGCACCAGGTGGCGGTGGCCGTCACGACTCGCTCCTTGCCTGTTGTCTGCGGACGCGAGGGGTGCGAGCGCGAGGTGGCCATACGCGATCTGACCTTCTTGACCCGTCGAGGTGACGTCAACATGTCGGCGATGACCGCTGCTGCCCTCTCGGCGTTCGTGATGCGTAGCGGAGGCGCCGCCCGATTCTGCGTCACGCCCGACTGCCCCGTGGTGTACCGCACGACGGCCGAAGAGCACGCCAAGGTGTTCGTGTGCCCCGATTGCAGCGTCCGACTGTGCACCGCCTGCCACCAGCAAGCGCACGACGGCATGACGTGCGCCATCTTGCGGGCCAACAAGGAGGGCTGGCAGGACGTGGAACTGTGGGCCAGACAGTAAACCTTGCCCTGGGTGTTACACGCCGATCGAGAAAACTGGCGGATGCCGGAAGATGTTGTGCACCGTGTGCAAAACCATCTTTTGCTGGATATGTTCTAAAAAGTTTTGCGTCAGAAGGCGCCTGTTACGAGCACCTTGCGATAGAACACAGGGGGATCTTTGGTGAAAATTAATTAAGAAGTATAGATCTTCGTTTGCGCGAGAAAAACCATTATTTTATTTATTTGGTACTTCTGCATAAACATGAATTTTTTTTTAATTTTTTTTTAGTTTACTTCTTGTTACTCCTCGAGGAGAATAGTGCCGCAACACTCTTTTATTGTGTATTATGGCAATTTTGTTGTTGTTGGGGTTAGGGCACTACATTATAAGTGCAATGGATGTGCTTTTATGGACGTGCTTACTTTTTTAACACGACACAGCTGTCTATAAGGGACTAAAATATTTTTATCAAAAAAATTGTTGAAGTGCACTTGTAAGGACACAAAAAAGACACTCACTGACTGGGAAGCACTGACTTTCATGAGATCAAGTCATATTGTTTGTTTACAGCTATTTGCTGGAACATTGTCGCGTGTTGCCTGCCGCAGCGTTGTTTGAGAGGTGTGTGCCCGGGGAGGAGGGGGTCGGTGTGGCTGGTCACTTGATCGGGTCAGGAGGTAATGGGCCCGCATTGGGGTACACCATAACTCAGGATGCGTACCTGGTGGGGTTTTTTTGTTTGCGGGTCCTGACGGGACAGGGGGCGGAGACCCTATTAGCGGGGGAATGGTGATTGTTTTCCTCTCCCCCTGGTTAGACCTACACTCTGGTTTGGGAAAGTCCAGGGTCGGGTGGGCAGAACGAGGAAGAACTTCGGTGCCGGAAGACACGAGTGTGCTCGGGGCTCTGCTGTTGATGCATTTCCTCGGAGTGGTGTGTGGTACGGGTCTGGGCAGAAGTTTCGTTCTCCCCTGCGTTTTCTGCGTGCGGCAGAATCAACGCGTCACGAGCCGATTGGGTAAGTGATTAGAGCTTCCTGCTTCCGTATTTCAGGCTAATGGCTGGCCGGCCGGTGCGCAAGTGTGAGGAGTGCGTGAGCGACTGAGGCTGAGAGAGATTTTCTTTGTATAGACTTATGTGCTGTATCTGTATTTTGGGGGGATCTTTGTTGGGGGAGTTATGATGCGCTAGCACCTGAGACTTTGCTAGGGTATTCTCTGTATGTAGGTAAAGTTTTGCGTCTGTCATAGCAGACGACGCTGTTGTTGGTTTTGATACAAAGGACGCTGAGAGGCCAGCCTTTTGATGTTATATGCATGGCCATAGAGTACGATGTTCATGCACCCCACTGTCTGCAGGCTCAAACACCCGCTTCACTAAACCTAGTGGGGTGAAACAGCAACGCACGGACGGAGGACTAACGGACTGCCGTCGGCCAGCCAAGTACGTGTACCTGTGTGCGGACAGACCTGCGCCGAGGTACCAACGGACGGTTGGCGAAACTCACAGATTCAAGCCGCGAGGACTGTGTGCTTGACAATAGACGAGGGCGTGACCCCGTGACAGTGGAAAGCGATTGTGTCTCAGGCAGTGGCCGGGAGGGGGTATTGGTGGGTGCGCTGTGGGGGAAGTTTGTGTCGCGTCGGAGCACGCGGACACCATCAGTAGAGGGGCGTGGCTAAACGCTCAGTTGTGTGCGATAGGAGTGGGATTCCCCACTGTTGGGGTTCTTTTTTTTTCTTTGTTGTTGTTTTTCGTTTTATATATGTGTATTTTTTCTTTCTTTGCTGGGTTGGTGGTTGCATTCTGCGGCCGCCAATAAACTTTAGTCTTGTAGTGTAACTTCGTGTATGTGTTTTATGTTCACTGAGGAGTGATTGGCTTTGTTGCTCGCGCCGGGCGTTGGATTGTTTGTCTGTGCGATTGTGAGCGCGTCTGTGAGAGAGCGAGTCTTGCGGCGCCCGACCGCGTTTACGCGACAAACATGTTACACGTCACTTGCACGTTAGTGTATGTGTAATATATATTATAATTTGTTATTTGTGTGTTTTAGCTTTTTTTCTGAAATTCAGTTTTCAATCCCAAAATGATCGCAAATTTCATTTATTTGCCAGACTGTTTTAAACGTTCATCCTCAATTGTTCCGTTCAGAGGTGGGCTTAGAGAGTTACTGCCCTCAGAATAAACACCATTTCCTTGTCAAACAGAAACAATAATTTTGTTCTGCGTACTGCCAAGTTTTCTGATGCCTGTTACCTTTATGGTTACTGTAAAAACTGACCTAAAGAATGCAGTTTGGTAGGGAATGACTTTGACCTTAACGAAATGTGAGCGAAACGACTCCGAAGACAACAGCCTGTCAAACAGTTTTACTGATCATGATGATAATTGTATTTAGTATTTCACAAAGCCTAACAATCTCAATTCGACAAAAAATGTTATCAGCACAAAATAGTTGTCATTCCTTTTTATAAGATGGATGGATCGGTAGAGAGATAATCATTGTG
Source organism: Pomacea maculata (assembly GCA_004794325.1). Taxonomy (NCBI): domain Eukaryota; kingdom Metazoa; phylum Mollusca; class Gastropoda; order Architaenioglossa; family Ampullariidae; genus Pomacea; species Pomacea maculata. The sequence goes on from SRHC01002728.1 coordinate 15,282, forward strand.
GAAAAATTTAATCAAGAAAAATGCTCTTTATGTTGACTAAAACAAATATTAAGTAAGCCTGCCTTCTGTTCTGTACATTCCAAAGATTCTTCCACTATAACGTGAAATTATTTTGGCCGTGCTATGTATTATATATATATCAGTTTATCGCTCTTTTAAAACAGTTTAATAAAGAGTAGAGCTTTTCTTATTCTTGAAAAACATCATTTGTCATTTGACGGAAGTAGGGGGGAGTAATCCATAGAATATGCTATCTTTTTCATCAAACAGCATGATGATTTTAAAATATTTTTGATAAGAGAAAATTTTGAATGTATATATATGACGTCTGCTGCACGTGCAGGTTTTGTGTAAACCTGTTTAAACTTTCAATCCTGTTTTGCAAATTTCATCATACACTCGATCGTGCATGCACGCACGCACGCTCGCGCACACACTCACCATAGATATAACTGTCTTTGAACATGATATGTAACAATTTTAACACTATTAGTCCCTTCTCTCTGTCGCTTGTTCTTTCTTTATCTTTGTAAAACCTGTTTTCTTCCTGAAGATATTTACTTCTTCCTGAATGGGTGTCGGTTTCTTATTAAATTACAACGTTTTTGTAAACTATAAGTTATTGATTGGTTTTACAAATAGTTATGTTCCATTGCATATATACTACATTAAGCGACTGAAATGTAGCATGCAGACCTGTGGAAATTGATTTTATATGGATAAAAATTTACAGAATGGGTAGATGCGATTTATTTATGATTTTGTTATGATTTATTATCATTACTAACAAACTTTATGGGCAGAAAACACGATGATCGAGAGCTATAGAATAGTTAAATGTGCTAAATAAGCTTATTCTAAGGAAGTTTTTAATGGCTGGTTATTTTGAAAAATGCTGTTTCTGTCATCAGTTGCGTTCGAATTAGCCTATCTTATAAATTAAAGGAGGGTGTGGCAAACTGGCAATTTTGTGTCTTGTTCTGTGTGAGACCTGTGCATATTTTCACCGTTTGTTCGATGCTTCCCAAACGTGGCAGGAATATTTCTGACGTGTACAGGAAGGTCAAAGATTTTAATTGTTTATGTTTTTCCTATGCTATTTTCTCCGTTATAACGTTACTGGTGGGTCAAAATTAAGAAAAAATGTACTACGCAGACCAGAAACATACCTGGACTAGATGAGGTTCATTTTTTACGTCTAATTTCAAGGGGACCTCATGAACGAGAGAACTGGGGGCGAGTGAGCAAGTTGCACGAGGGCTGGCAATTTTACCTGCCCCAACATTACACTTTACACACCACCAGCTTCTTACCTCTACCTTTTCCTCACCCACACCTACCTGACGACTGATTTGATTTAACCCGAATTGTTTGAAGACAGGTGTCACCCAGGTACATCAGACGGTCGGGTGGCACAGGACTGGCTCCCCTGAGTAAAAGTGTCAAGACAAAATATAAACAGTTCTTGACAGGTACATTTTTGTTTTAAAGTGTTGAACGAAAAATATTGCTATGAAGGCAATTGTTCGTTGTTCGTTGGCACTACACAGTTAGGTAGCCGTATTACATGGATGAAGATTTAAGATCTATGCGATTGTACGAACACAACTTTTGAATGCAGTGTTTTGTTGATGGTACACTTAGAGACAAGTACAATAACACTAACATGACTAAATATGATCACATCAAGTGTAACATCAACAAGTGTTTTGTCGAGAACAGTTGAAGAGTTATTAAGTGTATATTGTGTCGTAGTTCAGGCCATCATCAATGAGAGCACTGAATGTAGTGTTTAGTAAATAATGCGACGCTGTGATTCTTCACCATAAGATATGCTTTATTATTAATAGTAATTTTTCTCTGTTTTCTTTTGACTAGTAAAAATTCCTGATTTATCCCGCCATGCAATCACAATGAGCTTCCGTAGTTACGGTGGCTCCAATGATCATGTGAATTCGATGTTGCACTGACCGAGTGGGGCTTGAATAACATTTGGCCTGAATGATAATCTAGCCGGCTCTACAGCTTCCAAAATGTTTGACTTCGTGAACGTAGCTGTCTTTAAAAAAAAAACAACAACCTGTGCTCTCTTTGACGGAGACTGGATGAGATGGTATAAAAATTAATGATCGCCCAAGTCACGTGGCTGAAACAGAAGGTTCATTCGACACGTCGCCATCAGCCATGTTTGTCTCACAGCGAGTACCACGCGCCGCCTGTGGGCGGAGCAAGAGGCGGGGTTATTAGTGGTTAATAATGCGCATGCGTCATGATTAGATATATTTGTATTGGGCGGAGTTGTGTGCCTGGAAACCTACCCTGTACATATTAAAATCACGCGTATTGAGATATTAGACTTTGACAACGGTGTTTCCCCCAAGAAACTGCGCCTAAAAGCCCTTAATATTATACACGTACACGATTTCAAATATAAGCAGCATATTACTCTCGATATTGTTAAATATTCTAAAAGTTTTTTTAAAATTCTATTTACTGTATGAGGCATCTGACTACAGAGGCGGATTTTTGAGGAAAGGTGTATTTCTGAGCACTTAATACCCGGCTATCTCTTCTAGTAGGTTTATACAGTTGATAATTGTTCATTGTATAATCTTTTCTTGTTTGAGGTGAATGTGCGCTGAAAATACGGTATCAAAATCAAATATCGTCATCTTTTCAGTTTCCTGACAATTTAATCTCGCAAGCCAGCATTTGTGACAGAATGCATGAGGGACATTGGGGGATTTTTGTTGGTTGCTTGGATTTTATTTATTTTTTTTGGGGGGGGGGTTTGTTGTTTGCTTTTTCTTGTTGTATGTGCGCTCTCCCGTTCTTCCATAAAAAAATAAATTAAAAAAAATAAAAATCAGCGACATCACTGTTGTTTATACACTAAAACACAATCACACACAAATATTTTTCATAATTTAATGAAGAAAAATATGTAATATACCATCCCCAAAAGCGCCGAGACTAATTTAGCTCATTGAATCACTGTTATTGGAGAATAGGTTCCCAGTCACTTAATCCCCAGACACTTCATCCCCGACACTTCATCCCCTAGACTTTTAATCCCCAGACACTTCATCCCCAGACACTTCATCCCCGACAATCAAGAACAATTTTCATATCATATTGTTGAAGAACATTAAATTTACTAGCTTATATGAACTTTAACTAATGTTGTAGATGTTCAAATGACGTTGAAGTTAATAGCATGATTTGAATTTGAATTTCAATTAAATTTTTCGCTGACTTCATAATTTTTATAGTTAAGGATTTAGTTTAGGGATTAAGTGTCTGGGGATGAAGTGTCTGGGGATTAAAAGTCTAGGGGATGAAGTGTCGGGGATGAAGTGTCGGGGATGAAATGTCTGGGGATTAAGTGACTGGACACCTGGAGAATAGAATGTCAGTTGCAACCCACAGCGATAAGATTATTACTGCATGTTATTAATTAGAAAACACTGCAGGAGGATGCCAGGAACACAAAGCATGATACATTTTTAAAATTGTTTTTTCTGTTTTGCATTAATGATGAAACAAACGTGGCAACATCTGACCGGAAAGAAAAATTTACATCACTCGATACCTTAGAGATAGTATTGTCTTCAGATTTAAAACTCTGTCAAAACTATAATTGCCTTTAAACATAGCCTAGACAAAAACAGCTTTTCAAACGCTTGCCGAATACAACACTATTATCAAATGAATGTGTTTTATTTGTAATACAATCCCCGAATCCCCCAGCCTTGCACTGGGTGCCAGTCAGGGGTCCTGCCTGCCTCAAGCCGAATCCCCCAGCCTGGCACTGGGCGCCAAATTCCTCACTACTCTACTCCCCACCCGGCTCTCCGGCCCCTCTGCTTCGGGGATAGGCCTGGGCCATCATGCCAGCGGATGCCTTGAAAGAGAATCACCTCGCACCAGGGATTCTCGTGGTGAGACTGAAATACACGAACTTGATTTAACTTGAGGGATGTGAAGAGAATTTACTCACATGTCCGCTGAAGCCGTAGAAAAGATACTGGACCTATGGGCAGCATGTAACAGCAGTGAGTTTATGTCTTACAATGAATCATTTATATTCGACACATTATTACAGCTTATGTTCTTGTAAAATAAAAGACTTGCAAACAAACCCTTTTCCGCTTTTGTTTTCCGTTGAAGGAAAATTTTTATGCTGTGTCATCCTCCTTAGGGTTTTAGGAAAACAAAATCCTTTCATGTCTATTTAACTTGTGTTTGTCTCCCGTTTCTATCTTTTTATTCGTTCTGTGCGTAAGCGTGTGTGTGTTTGTGTGTGTGTTGTTATGTATTACAATTAAGAACCTTGGTTGTCGGTAACGATTATCCCACCCACATGTTAATAACCGACTCGATATCGTAAAAAGAAATTATTATAATTAATAACAGCATTGTATCTGGTGTAAACATAACTTGATCTTTCAAAGGAAAAGCGTTGGAATAGAAACGGAAAGACTAGGAAGACTAAATGAAAAGAAAAAGTCAACCCGTGAATCCAACGTGATTTACTTGGAAACTAAACGTTTCCTCGGGATGTATTTTGCTAAAGATAACAAAAACAGACAAATTAAATAAACAATTCAAAACTGTTAGAAACATGCAATTTTTTTATAGATTTAATTCTTTATATCTGTATTGAGAAAAACTTTGCGGATAAGGTAACTACTGAAACACAAAAAATGGGAGATAACAAGCTCTACTTCTTTTATGTGGCTTACCTCCCTTGGATTAGTTTATCCTTTGCAAGTTATTTAATAAAAATGATAATGGGAACTTATTAACGCGCAGCATCACGACCAAGATAGATCGGACTCTCTGTGCAGACCAGTACTGATAAATGAAAGATAGCAGTCAGTAGACAGTGAGGTATAGACACAGTGAACAACATAAAGAGGAGGTACAAGATAACAGCCAGTAGACCAGACCTGGGCAAAGGCCGGCCCGCCTCCTGTCTCTGATCGGCCCGCCCGCTGGCCCGCCCACCAGTATATATACTATATGTACAGTATTGGGTAAAACTGAGTTAACTATATTAGTCAGGCCCTCTAGAACCATCCCAACTTCTCATGCGGCCCCTTGGCAAAATTAATTGCCCACCCCTGCAGTAGACAGTGAGGTATAGACACACTGAGACTGTCACTTTTTATTTCCAATTTATAGGAGCATTCTCGGAGGATAGGTCTGGATGATTGTCTGATGATGCTGAATGATTTATTTATGTATAACCTCTGTCTTGCACGCGAAATATTAGAAGTTTAATAAAAGCGAAATTGTTATACTGCAGGAAAAGTGATAAGCGAGTAGTCGTTTTATGCTCAGAAATGTGTGTTTGTGTGGGATTCAGTTCCATCCGCAAACCACTCGCCGTCGCCATCGTTCAGACTCTGCACCATCATATCTTTCCTAACTGCGGTGGTCACAAGGTCACTGATGTAAGAGCTGCAGGCCACTTCCTAGTGAAATAAAAGTGTATCGGAAATAAAAATGTTCCTTAAATTTTCGCCTCTTGTTGCACAACGTGGAGTTTTATTCTCTCAATTGAGGCATCTAGAAAAAAAAAATTGAGCCACCCGTGTCCGCTCGTAGATACACAACTCTGCAAGACATACAAAAGCCAATGATTACCCAAAAACCTTTTCGTGCTCCACAAAAAATACAAAAATACATTGCAACCGTTTTCTTTCGTTGAGAAGAGGCTGTGAGAGGTATAATTACAGAAGTGATGAAAGAATTTGCATTGACATTTGCAGACAGTAGATCGGGTGGCGCTGCGACTGGGCGACAATGGATTACGGAAGACGGATTCTTTCCATCAGATTCACTTTGGCGCGAATCGTAATTTCATTCTGATACGCATGTATCATCGCAATCACACGTTAGCATTGATGGTTCACTCGAAAAACCATGAAAAACAAAAGCTAAATCATGATGACATCATTATTAAAAAAAGGATTTAACAACATTTCCTGACCCCTTAAAAGTAGAGCCTCTAGGTAAGGCTGCACACGAGGGGTGGGTGTGGGGTCGGCTTCCATGGTATACCCGTCTGACAGTCTTGATCTTGGGGGATAATTTCTTCTTTTTTGTTATGGAGCATTCTGGGCCGTATCCCCCGCCTGCCACTGGGAGCCAGGTGGGGTCCTGCCTAGGGGACAGCTAAGCCGTATCCCCATTTAGATGCACCAATGTGTACGGAAAACGTACTTACGCGCACCAAACTTTGTCTTATTTCAAACAATTTTAGTTCACACAGTTCTAACATTGTGTTGTACACTGTGCTTCGTTAAGCTGATTGCCTAAATAGGTTTGACTCTTAGACTCGCCGCGTGGACAGGGCTGGGCCATTGGTGCTTGTACCTCCCTGCCATCAGCCCCTGCATGATGGCTGAATAGGAATAATACCTCCTTTAACAACTTTAAAGACTATACCTTTTTTCCAAAATTAAAAAGTGCTATTGACAGTGCACTTGTGGTTCTTCGTTTTTCTTATTGTGTATTAAAACTGTCAACAGCATTCAAAAGTTCTCTTATTATTTTCAATTTCTTGGAAAAGTGTGTCAATGTTGTTTATAAATTGCTGTATTACATCTTCATTCTGTCTGTTAGTGGTAGGGATGTCAAACTTGTCCTCCGAGTTATGTTTCAGTGTTTCAGTAAAGGTTAAACGTCTGTCGATACGCTTTATTACATGATTTCTCTTGGCAATCAATAAGAACAAGGGCTCCGGTGCATAGGCGGTCTTAACTTTTCGTCTTAAGATGCCTTGCTTAACTCGCTTTTCGTCTTGGCTAAGTTCGCGGTCTCAAGCCTGTTGCATGAGCGATCTCAGCC
>SRHC01002728.1:22893-48492 GCA_004794325.1 Pomacea maculata
CTTCCGACGGCTCCCGAAGTTTTTCCCTTCACTGAGACCTTTACAGAAAAAAATCAGCGCCCGGGAGCACCATCTGTGTAGCGTTTTCAACTGTCATCAGTATGGATACCACAGATGACCATTACATCCGGAGCATGAGAAAGACCCTGTCAACCCAGCGAGCTTTTCCTCCTGACTTCACCTTTAGGCCCTCTCTCCACCGTCTATAAACAGTGCACAATGGTGAAGCTAGGCCGACTCCCCACCCCGCCTTCCACCCGGTGGTGGTGCTCTTGCCAAGTGGTGAAGCTACTCCGATTCCCCACCCGGCCCTCCGGCCCCTCGCCGCGTGGACAGGGCTGGGCTGTCCTAAATAAAAGACACAATGACGCGTCTGTCTACTGGCATCCTGCATAGTTACCTATTTGTGTGTGAAAATGTGTCGTGCGCTTGTGTGTTAAATGTCTGTATGAGTATGTTTGCCTTACCGTCATATTATATGTTTGTGAGCAAAAGAAAAATTTATGTCATTTATGATAGACAATAAAGTTTGATTTGGTTTTGATTTGATTTGAAAATAGTATCTAGTACTGAGCTTAGCCTAGTCATGTGTGTGGAGGGTGTGTGTGGAGAATTTACCTTCAAGTTAATGGGAGATTAACTGCTGGGAGATATAGCTATAAGTGGTAGGTAAAACATTTCATAAAAACAAGAAACCTAATATTATTATTTTCTGATGAATCACTGCCTACTCAGAAAATAATTTTATTAGGTCAAGAACATAAGAAGCACAAGAAACTTTAGCTGCTGGTCAAACATCTGGCAAATTCTCAGCATAGAGAGTGCGAGATGACTGGGCACAAAAGTAGATCCCCAAACGGCACTCTCAGAAAAGAAAGGACATATTTTTGGGCCTGCAAAAGACGTATCTGCACAGTTATCAAATGGTATTTAAACACTGGTGTGTGCAAAAGAGCAGAGTCAGGCTGCATGCAACTGCAGTAATCACATGTGACCAAGTCAACCATACACCACAAATTTCTCACAACATGAAAATAGGGTAAGCTTAAACTTAATCTACCTTTTCTTTGAAATAATTTATTTTGTATTACGAGTGAATACTGCATGTTATTTTATATTATCTTACGAGTATTTTATAAGTATTACTCGTGTCCAGTAAAGGATATCGGAGAAGGTATCTATTACCAGACACTTAGAAACAAGAGAAATATATCAACGATATCAGGTGTCTTCGTCTTCACTAGACCTTTCGTAAATACACCGTACTTCACTGCTTCGAAAGACGACATATGCATGAACGAAAGCAAATTAGACTTTCAGAATTCATTCTGAAGGATTATAACTGAGACAGTTAAAAGGAAAACGGGAATATAAAATCTGAAACCACATCAGACAAAGTGTAAGCGGATAGCCGCATGGGAGAGCACCAGCTTTCGAACCCAGTGTGGTGCAGGGAACTTTCCACAAGTCGGACTAGCTATCGGGAATTGTACTACATGTTATGTTATTTTAGAGGGGTGGAGAAAGGCATTGGAGAGGGAGGAGACAGCCACCTCTCTCTCTCTCACACACACATGCTGGCTCCGAGAAAAGTGTGGTCTCTAACATCCCTACCTCCAACGACTTTCATTCAGAGTATGGTCACTAATGTTAAGGCATATATAAGGGGTACCAGCACAAAAAAACATTGTAGTAATTTGACAGTACAATAATTTATTTACCGAAACCTCAGCCTCGTAACGGACACTTACTTCTTTTGTACAGAACAAGAGGCCTGGCTATGAAGGCATCCCTCGTCTTCCTGATATCGGTTGCAGCTGTGGGCATGTAAGTGACCTGTGTCCTTTGTTTGGACAGGTTTCGCTTTAGTAAGCACGGCTGGCTTGGCCATGTTTTTGTTTTTAGCAGAGTTGGCTTGATTAAGTCTCGTTTTAACAAGCACAAGTTTCAAGTTTGTTTAAATTGCAGAAACGGCGCATGCGTGCCCAAAAACTTAACGGAGGAACAGAAGCTTGACTTCGTGGTCATAAACGGTAACCATGACAACAGCTCGTTGGTTACCACTAGTGACATGGCCTACAGCGTTCTGCATCATTTTGATAAAAACTGTAAGTATTACATACCTTCCAGGATCGAAAAACTTATATATATGTATCTCACATAGCGCGAAGATAAAAGAAAATTAGTTTATAATATATTATGATTCCATAATACACATTTACTACTTGCTGTGAGTGTGGGGGGAGGGGGTAATGAACCACGGATATTAAGTAGCATGTTTTTATTGTTTAGTTTTCCGCAGGTTATTTTATTTATTTATTTATATTTCTTTTTGTCAACAGAAAAATTTCATTTCTAACACTTCGTGAATTTCCCTGTTGAGCATTGATCTGTGTCTTCCCAACAATTTTTCGCAAGAGAAAGTTTTAAAAGTTGATGTATAGGTTTCAGACAAAGAGGAGGTCATTAATCCTTCATAGACTACCTACTGTAGATCAGTCCACTCATGTAATACTCACAGCTGCCAGAGTAGTACATCGCGTACACATGTACAAACGTACTGCTGTGCGCCATACCTACACCGGGAGAAGCGCTTTGTACTGCTTTTGGATGCACTGAGGATGTAAGTACTTTCGTGGAAAGATACAATACCGTCGTGCACTTGAATCTTTCTGCACTGCGATTGTTGTGGGCAGTTGACGGAGAAGCCACGCCTAACGAGCTGGAGGAGTGGTGGATGTGCACATACGGGGACTCGGTGTTCTTCGCGCGCTACGTCTTCAATGAGAATGCGCAAGGACGGGCGGCCCTCACTCCCGACTTGTTTGCCGGCCCGCCGTACGGTATGTCAGCTGTATCACCAACACACACACACGTAGGTGTAGAGCTTTAAGTTTGTTTGAAACTGGTGGTCTGATCTTTGCAGTTTGGTCGCCACTATCATTCGTCTTTTGTGTCTGTCTCAAAGACTGTCAAGACGATTTCCGTTTTTTCATTTTTTTGTTCTTCTTCACCCTTTTCTTTTTTCTTGACATAGCGATATTTGGGCAATCTTAAATTTGCAACAGACGAATCAATCCCGATTAAATGAAACAGTTAAGACACATTTTTGTCGAAATTTGATCAGATCTTTGGTGCAGAAAATAACTTTTTTCTTAGGACATCTTCCCAATCCGTCACAAAGTATTAAATTGATAAAGTTTATTTGAATTGCACTGTTACACAACTTTGTTAGAAATTTGTGGCTCGTTCTGATTAGCTTGCATTTTCTTGTTTTTGTTTTAATTAGCACTATGAAACTTCCGGTTTAAAAAAGTCAAGCGTCAGCACGGAATTGTTTAAAGCGTTTTGATTGGCTCATTTTATTTCTGAACGTAAAGCAAAAGAAATGCGCGTGCTGAGTACGAAGTTTGGAGTGCATGGAAACTTAGATTTAATACACACAAGCTAGATGTCCTCCTCGAAACTGGTCAAAGAGCTACTGTTAGTTGTTTAAAATTGAAAATGGATTTTAAAAATCTCTAATCTCTGCTGCAATGTTCGCGGTACTTCAACTAACAGTCTGACCCACCATACCACCATAGTTCTTTTTTTTTTTAAATTTAGCTATGACCAAGGTTTTTTAAAAGATAATATTTTGTCTAAACATCTGCTGTTTAGTCAAAGTAAAATATTGTTATTTAATTTGATATGAAACCCAATAACATAACATGCTATCAATCATCGTAGCTTAATATAATAATAATAATCAATAACTTCATATGATATGAAAAATCGCATTTTTATCTATTTTATCAACAGACCCTGGTCTGACAGTAGAAGCTTTCAGAAACCACATTCAGCAGGTAAGAAAAATCAGTATGGTCAGATTAGGAAAGTGGAGATTTTGTCTCAAGTGTGTTTCTATTGTTTTTTCCACTTTGTGCCTTGATTATTTCCTTTCCTTCATCCTACTGCCATCGCACAAATCATCGCATCATCATTCCCCATTGCCTCAGATGGCTGTCTGGTTGTTGTAAATCTTACCTTTTAGACCTCAGGAGTACAATTCAAGTAGCGAAAGAGAGGTATAGACTTATACTATTAATCAAGCTAACAAAAGTATGTTGTCCTGCTAACACGATTGTCACTCTTGAGATATACTTCTTACCGTGTCATTTGTTTCAGTATTATCGGACATTTCAGTAAGTAGTTCAACTGTCTTTAAACCGTGGGTTTATTTTGTTTAACTTGTTTGACTGGCTGAGGAAGACAGACCTTCACTAAAAAGAAAGCATGGCATAGACGAGAAAACATCATTAGACTGAGTTTACAAATTTGCTAAATGTAATGTTTCTATTTAATGTGAGCCTGTGTTGATGTTAGAGGGTGTGTGTGAGTGACATAACATTTCTCTCCTAATCATATTCACAAATACTGCACAGCTTTCACATTAAATGTGACTAAAATTAAAGGTCTCCAAACACAGATTGTCATATCTTGAGCCTCTTGTACTCAAATCCTGTTTACTTCAGATGGTAGGGATGAGAAGCAGGGTACCTTGGTAGAATGCCTGTGTGTATAAAACGAACTGATTACTGATAAATGACATGAAATCGATGTTGTAAACCCTGGCCACTCCTGTTCTTTGTGGATGCTCGATGTAACAGAAGCAGGGGATGCGTCAACACTGACCTCCGCTTTGACCAGCAGCTCGACCTCATCGTCGCCGACAACGACTTTAACAAAGATGGCCGTGTCACTGGCGAGGACTTCCGCCACGACAGCGCCCACAATTACGACGCCAACGGTGAGTTGCTAGCGGCTCCACTAGGACGGCAGGAACCGCAAGAAGCTAATGAAACTAAAGATATACTATTTTACAAATTTAGAATTATTACTCAATATCATTACGTTTTCTCATAAAATTAAAATTCAAAGATGATGACAGGATACCCAACCCTCTTTTAAAAAGTTGATGTCTACCTCACATTAAGCCTTTCCGGTATTTTGAATATTTACGAAAGAGAAGCCTGTTAACGAAGTCTGTAGCCTGGTGCTATGAATGGTATTCCTACATAGGCACATCTGTGTGTGTATGCGTGCTTACATAGTCTATTTTGTTTAAATCTTTGCACTGGTCAGGTGACGGCTTCGTCACTTTTGCCGAAGGAGTGACCGCTTGGACCTGTAAATATGGATTTCCGGTGGGCTACGGGATATATTTCGCAGAGGAGGTGATCGGCAGGGAGGGATACAACATCAGCACCGAGGGTTACGACCCTCCGTTCGGTAAGACACTCAGGCCACATTGAATTCGGTGTTCAGCACATATTAATTATTACCAACTGTTTTTCTGAAACTTTTCAAATAAAACTAGACTCTAATCGGAACATCGCTTTTATAGACTGTTGGGACAATTTTTCCTGAATATTTGTTAAGCTATTTCTTTAACGGGTTTCTTGTTATTTAATATTTTTCATTATCGTTTTCAAACGGTTGTCTTTCAGACGCTGAGGGCATTTCTGTGGAGGAGTTTCGGGCAATGAATCTCAAGGTCAGTTATGAGTTTTCTTGGGTTAAAGACAACAAGAGACTTTCCTGAAGTCAAATTTTGTGCAATTAATTCTTAAGGTTAAAAATGAAGCTTTGAATGTGAGTTGTCAAAAATTAGTATATATATGGCCAGTTTTATTTTGACAACGGCTTGTATAAAAAGAAAGAGGGTTTAGATTAATTCTCTGTCGTATATAAAAATGAACATGTATACAGCACAGCGAAGAGTTCAGTAACTGTGGAATATAAAAATTTTGCTTTTCAGCGTTACCTAAATTACTGTCACCTTGAACTCGCGTGAGTATAAGTACAGATGTTGTGATCACGTGACACCGCTCATGCCCTGTCTTTGCTTTATCTTATCCTAGGTTTTATCGCTAGGGGAAGAAATAGTGTCACAAGTGAAAGGACTGAAATACATTCCTCACTTTCCAACACAAAGTTTATTAACTATGCCATGTCGGTGCAGATAATCGTGGTCTATACTTTTGTAAACGGCAGCTCTACGAAAAGATAAGAAACTGTTTTGTAAACACAAAGCCGAATTTTTAGTGATCTTTATGTAAAGACACACATATACCTAATAAACATGCCCATGTCAGAGTTAGAAGAGCAACTGTCTGCCGTTGTTATGAAGCAAGAGTAAGTTGTAACTCAAAGAAAAATGTCTTGTCTCCGAAGTTCTAAAGTGGTGTCCAGACTTCTTTGTGTTTCCTCAAAGACTTACCCTCGTTTCATAACGAGGACTTTTGTCCGATGTTGTTGACAGTTCTTTGGATACTTTGGATGTTTTCAAAGATCAAAGCTGACTTCTTTTCAGTAAAGTTCTGTGTGTTTATTTCATTCAGTTTACACATAAAAGCAGAAAATGAACATTTTACTTGTAAGTAGTACTGATATTACAAAGTTTTAACTAAAGCAAGTGAGTGAGGTCGATGAGGACTTCTAAAAATTAAAGATCATCTTTCTTAATTTTGAAAATAATGCCATCAGCTGCCACACACACACATATCAAGCTATCTGACTCTTATTTACTGTGAACAGGAAGGGAGAATGCATTTCTTCAACAGCCACTCGAGAGGAGAGGATTGTTGTAGATGCTGCCGCCAATGATTTTAATAAAGATCTCTTCGTCACATCAACAGATATCACCTTTGATCTTAGTGAAAATTATGACACTGACAGTAAGTTTAATTTCGCCCCCCCCCCCAACTCGTTCATCCGTCCTCTTTGAGGATGTATATTAGGCAGGCGATGTATGTCTGTGACATATTCTAACCATATGTACCAAGTGTTTTATCAAACAGGTCAGGCGTATTTTAGTGAGTGTTTGACACGGAGCCTCGCTGTTTCTGTTTGATAAACGGGGTATTTTGAAGTGATATTTTCATAATACGAATTACAGATGTTTTGTGAGTGACAACTGTTTGCTCAAATAGATCGAATAAATTGGGAGCGACTGTTTGATCAAATGTATAACGGATGTGTACGCTGATCGCTTAATCAAAATATTTCAACTGTTTGTCAGGAAACGGCCGGGTGACCGAGGACGAGTGGGTTTCCAGATGGACGTGCGCCTATGGGGACACAGTATTCTATGCTCGTTATGTGTTCAACCGTTTTACTCAAGGAGCAGACACTTTAGGCATCACGGATTTTAGAGGAGTGCCTCCTTACGGTGATCGCCATACTTTGCAATTTCTTTTGTGCCCGTCCATAGTCACATAAACTCGTGAACTTCAGAACCAAGCTGTTGTCAAAAGCTCTCAATGGCGACTTTTCACAATATTCACTCTATATTATACACTGTATGATTTTTACAATCGTATTGTGTAGCATTAATAAGTTATAACGATTTTCCGTTATTACTGCTGAATGCAGTACTCAAAGTGTGCTTTTATGTATCTATTCCATTTTTATATGAGAATTTTACTATCTTTCTAATAAGAAAACATCGCAACTTAATTTTCAGACCCAGGCCTCTCCATAGTCGACTTCATGTCTAGCGATCGACAGGTAACTTTATCTTAGTGGATTATAATTATGCCATTCAGACCTAATTCTGTTACTGAACATTTTACTTTCCTGAATGAGCTAGCTGCTGGTTTCTTATGTTTTACTATTTTGTTTCTACTGAGTCCATAAGGGCTAACATGATCCCCAAATTATTCTTGAAATGACCCTGTACCACAGACTACTGATTCTAGAAATATTAGGGAATGTTTCTGTTTCCTTCATGAAAAACACATCTTCGAAACATCGAAATTCTCTTGATTTTTAGAGTTTATTAAAGTTTTGCTTTTTGGTTTGTCTCTACAACTTTGTACATGTATTTTTGTTTTGCAGATTTATCAAGATTTCGAGTATGTATTGCAAAGGACCTATTTTTTTATTCCTGGTTTGTTCGTTATCTGGTTAGCCATGTATTGTAATTGCTGTGACTGACCATGGACATAAATATATGCTAGATTGTTCAGCATTTTGATGTAAGATTACTGGTCTGAAATACGTAAATGTATTTAGAGCGATCTGTCTAACACAAAGCTTAACGCCAAGTTAAATGTGTTTTGTATCCACGAGCATGATTCATAACAGAGTTTGTATCCAAATGATACTATCACTATAAACATATCTATAAACATTGTTCAGTATTTAAGTATGTGAATACTGTAGGCTTTGTAAACGTTACTTTTTCAGAAATGACGGTTGCCTCAACATCGACCTGTCCCTGGAACAGAAGCTGAATCTTGTAGTCTCCCTTGTCGATACGGATAAGAATGAACTCATTTCCGCCAACGAATTACAACATTTTTTCGGCAGTAGTTTTGATGTAGACAGTAAGTCTATGTGTGAACGTGTGGGGCAGTTCTGAGGTAGCTTAACATGGCATAAAACTTAACTTTGTTTTTGTTCTTCTTGTTTGTTTTTGTTCTTGCTGTTTTTGTCTGTTTTCCTGTTCTTGTTTTTAGTTGTTGCTGCTGATCTTTGCGTTTTTTATGTTCTTGTTTTTTCGTCGTGTTTTCCTTTTCTCGTTGCTTTGTTGTTTTTTCATGTTCTTGATCTATTGTTAGTGTTTTTTTAAGTTTTCGTTTTGTTGTTCACGTTTTTCATGTTCTTGTGTTCTGTTGTTCTTTTTTGCGTTTTCCATGTTCTTGTTATTTTTATCCACTTCCTTCTCCCTCCGTCTCTAATGCTTGTATCTTGTTCGGCAGATGATGGACGAGTGAACAACACTGAGTTTCTTACACGTCAGGGTTGTATTTTTGGCTCATCCCTTCAATTCTCTCGCTTCCTCTGGGACAAGGTAAACCCTCAGCACAACGATACCATTGAAGTCAGCCAGGTCATCCAGTTGTTGAATGGTAAGTATTGTACATCACGTGATCAGTGGCGTCATTCACTCAGCCAATCAGTGACTGGTGAGTGATCCTAGACAGGATCATCACTATCCAGCAGGCATGTCTTTCCTGTAACAACATGTTTTTTTTTTCTGAGACTCAAGAGGCTAAAATATTACAAGAACATTGACACTCACTGATATACACAAACTTCCACCCGCATTCAGTCATCCACCAAACAGTACTTCACAGAAAGTGAAAAGAATGGTGGGTGGGGACAGACAGACGACAGAAAGAAAGAAAAAAAGAAAGATATTAATTAGTCTGTGTCCATTGTTTACCAGGAACTGACCTACCGGCGGCAGAGTATCGAAAGTTTATTTCTCAGGTAGGAGCTTGTATTGTGATTGGTTGATAATGTTCACGTATTTACAAACGCTTCTGTCAAGCTTAGTGCTATTTCCATTCAATTTAATTCGAAAGTCACTCTTACTGTTTAATCCAAATAACTAAATTGTTAGTGACTAATTCCAAAATTGTCTCTACCGACAACAATCATCTCATTTCATTTTCTATCATCATGATCATCATCGTCCGAGCATATGTTCTTGCAACAATATTTTCTGTTTTAAGGTACTCTACGACTTTGCTCGAGGGCAAGTTAGGTAAGTTAACTTTGGCTGACATGTTGGTTGTTTTATGAGCCTGAGCTGCACTTGGGTTTGTGAAGTATTTGATCCCAGCACTACAAGCACTTCTAAACAGACTCACGCATAAACAAGACTGCGCGTACGCATGCGTGCATGTTCACACACACACATGTAAATCAAAACATACATGTTCACCAGTCAGTCAGGCTGTAATTATATCCCCTTATTATTATTTTAGAAATGTTGCATGATGTTTTCCCGACGGTACAATTGGACTTCAGTACAATTGAAGGATTTGATGCATCGGCACTTTGCTCGCTTAACCGGTCTTGATGAAGATTTTGAGTCCAAGGGTTGTTAGAGAGGACCTACTGGTCTAAACTGTCTTTGCGGTCTATGGCAGGAGTGGAGGTCCGTGTCTTCCTGCTTACACTCCTTTGGAGGAGAGGTTTCTAGTTAATGCCGCCGCCAACGACATGGACGCCAGCGGTGCCGTCACCGCCAGTGACGTCAGCAGTGAACTATCGCGCTACTACGATACAAACGGTGAGTGTCGATGTAGTGAAACAATCGTATGTATTAAACCGACACAAATTGTGCTACAAGATCAACCAAAGGAGGGTGGGAACTTTTTCTTCTCCAATCACTGATCCCTTTTATCGATGGCTTTGTCGTTGGTGTAAAGCGAGTTTTACAGTCCGAGAGGAAGGCCAGTGAGACGAGGGGGAAAGTGGTTTTAGGAAGTGACATCAAAGTAAAGTCAAGAGTTCTGAGGTAACTCATTGCGTGACGTTTCAACACGTGCTCCATGCTATACTCAGGTGACGGCATAGTGACGGAGGAGGAGTGGCTGACGAGGCGGGGATGCGCATTGGGAGAAACCATCTACCTGTCCCGCTACATATTCAACACCCTCAGCAACGGCGAAGTGCAGATCGGAACGTCCGTCAACCTCTACAACAGGCCACCGTTCATCGGTGGGTGTTTCGTTGTCTCAGCAGAGGCAGCCATTGATGACCAAGTAGCCAAGTGCACGTGACTGGGATGGGTGGCGGGTGGAATGAAGTTGCCTGACTGGCTGGGGAAAGAGAGGCAGTCAGCTGAAATACTCTTAAAATAGTAGTTTCATTGACTGTGTAAGCCAGAGAGCGAGCGACTAGTACCTCACCGAGCCCCAGGCCCCAGGAATAAACGAAGCAATAGGGCTGACCTCTTGACCTGTTTACAAAGTTTATTCCCACATGCCTGCGCATTTTGGATTTAGAGAATGGTACATCTGTAAAATGTTGTTTTCCTTTGTAGAGTTTATCTAAATAAAAGTCGTCGATTAATGTGCTATTCGAGGTAATGCGAGGGACTTTGTTCAAAACGTAGTGATCACTTTGAGAACCTTTTGCATACCTTGGCACCTGCCTTCGCTAAATCTGTTTCTTTCAAGTTGACGACGACGATGATGATTAATGATTGATTGATGAATGGATGATGATGATGATGATGACGATGATGATGATGACGACGACGACGACGACGACGACGATGAAGAAGAATGAGGAGGAATGACGTTTTATCTGGCAAACTGAAACAAACATTTTTGTCTGCAGGAGCAGGAATCGATCTAAACAGCCTCAACAATCTTCATCGCGAGGTAGGAATTCACATAGTAACAACAACAGCAACAGCAACAGCAACAGCAGAACAATAAAAACAACAGCAACAGAAAAATAAAGAGAAAAAAATAACTTTAGCGCTTTACTTTTGCCTTTTTCAAGTCGAAACACACGTTCGCACACGATCGCGCGCGCACACACACACTTAAGAGAGAGAGAGGATCGCACGCACATACATATTGAGAAGAAGCAATCACGTATCTTGAATGTATCAGGAAGCACTTCTGACATTTAGTACGTTTCTGTTTTTCAGATGACTTCCAACTTCACGTAAGTAAAACTAAAATGACTCATTACTGTTCGTGTTTTTTTAAATGATGACTTGTATTTTCGCCATATTTCTCTATAATAGTCTCTAGTGTCCCGTCCGACACTGATATAAGTAAGATTTAGACCATAGCGCGTATTAAAATTGAAATTATAGGAAATATGGGACTGATGTTACTAATATTCATCTTAAGCAGGTGTTTTGTGTATTGCTGTCATTGATTACTTGCCGACAACCTGACATATTGATAAACCTGTCTTGTCAATGACAAACCTTCTGTTTTAACAATCACATGTTGAAAGCGGCAGTTGTGGGAGGGCAAGCGGACGACAAGAGCTGCTGGAAGGCTGTTGCTGATGGCGAAGGTGAACATGTTTCAGGTCTGAGTGTGTCAACAACGTCCTCACGCTGGACCAGAAGCTGGATATTTATGCCTCCATCGCTGACGACGACGGGAATGGCTTTGTGACGACTGCAGACCTCGCCAATGCTTTAAGAGGCTACGATGCAAATAGTATGTGTAGATGGCTATTGGCACCACTTTAGTATAGAAGGAAAAATAAGTGTGTGTGTGAACAGTTCCATCGTTGGTCTCAAGCAGATGACTACTCGCTCGATATTCTTTCCACTACCGATTTGCGGCACGCATGCGCAGACTATTTTTTATTTTGTTCTTATATAGCTCCATCAGCTTTCTCTGTATCCGTGTCTGTTTCTACGCCAGTCACAAACCCTAGCCATAGACCAAACCCTAATCACAACACAAACCTACTTGATGCAGTTATGCAGAATACAGTTATCATTATCAGTGAGTTAACGAGCTCACCAAATCACACCAAATTTTTGAAACTCGAGGTCTTCTTGTTGTGCAGATGATGGAAATGTGAGCAAGGCAGAGTTGGTGACAAAATGGACATGCAGGTACGCGGACACAGTTCGCTTCGCCAACTTCGTGTGGCAAGCTATGAGTCCATCCGGAAACGACATACAGATAGCCGTTGTAGGGCACGAACCCCCGCTTAACGGTAAGTCAGGACTTACTAGCTGACTACAGCTGTCATGTTATGTCGTAACTGATTACCATGCTTTATACAAATATTTGAAAAGTAAAGAAAAGAATTTCAATTGATAATTGATACACTCAGCAAAGAGAAAGGAGTATTTATATGTATGCCTAAGCATTGAAATTTCACAAAGATCTATTTAAGTACACAACATAGGATAAAAGCTGAGTTTTCATTGTTTTGTGAAAAAAATTACCTAAAATTGATGTTTCAACTTTATTCAACATTAGCTTCTGTCGTAATATTTCATCGAGTGTTACGATAGATGAGAAGAAATTCATTCCTCCTTACACCAAGCATCTGAACATCCCTCCGATCAAATAAAGGACATGTATTACTGATGTCAGTTTTTTCTTTTCATGAAGACATTTTTACTTGTATGGTCTTGAAAATATTAATCGGAAGGAAGACACGGCACGTAAACAGCATAATTGTTGCAGGAACTGGCAGACCCATTGCCGATCAAAGAAAAAATCATCGAGAGGTTAGAAGTTAAACATCTCTCTCTCTCTCACACACACACACACACAGTATATCTCAGGAATAATAGTAAAGGATGCATCCACAATCTATTCCATGGATCGGATATCGATGTAGATGACTGAAATCCGAAAGTATCCAAAGTTGCCTTTCTTATCAATTGGCAAAGATGATTTTAAACACTACAGCTCTGCACAGTCTTAATTAACTGTTGTGCTTTCTAAATTCCCAGAGGTACTTGGAATACGCACGGATACAGCTTCGGTGAGTAAAAATTCTCTTACCCTGGTTGACAACCTGCAAACTGACTAGAAGTCAATACAGCAGCTTGCTGACCGGCCATTCCTTCATAGTATTCTTTCATCAGAATAATGTTACTTTAGTACCATGAGTTTGGACCTGCCCTTCTGAATCTTCATGTTGTCCTCTTACTTTCGATTATTCAGCACATTAACATTAACTCTCTCGCTCTACCCGAGTAAAGAACTTTTCTTACACTAATCAACGGCTCGGGTAGACACCATCACTTCTTTAGAAGTTTTGATATGATGTTCCCTTTAATTAGTTCGCTATTCGTATAGCTCGGGCGGCTGTTCATCAAACACGCTGGATATGGAGGACAAGCTGATTTTGGATGCTGTTGCCAACGACAACGACAACAACGCTGTGATAACCAAGAGTGACATTATGAACGATCTCAGGGTCAACTACGATACAAATGGCAAGTCATGCACTACATTTTCCCTGCAAGGGATGCTTTGGGTTCATTCCTGCCTTGGTAATGATGCCAGGGGCTATAATCATTAAGGAATGGTCTGTCTCTCTTTATTCCTGTCCTGGTGCTGACACTAGGGGCCAGTATCGTCAAACAGAACAGAGCTAGACAAAGCAGACCGGGAGAGAAAGAAAACAAATTGTAGGGTGAATGCAAGGGTCCAGGCAATTAACTTCTAGTTAGCTAAGCTTATCAAAGACCATCATTTCAGATTATTGTGTTGTTATCTATTAAAAACAGACCGAGTCTATTTTATCATGTGTCGAACCCATTTCCAGTTTAAAACTGGACAACGTAGAACTGAAGCACAAACATGCATTTTGTGACAGATTTATTTACTTGCTATATGACTGTTCCTGTTCACAGATGACGAGAGAGTGTCCGAGAAGGAGTGGGTGGACAGGCGGACGTGCGCCTATGGCGATACATCCTTCTTCGCCAGCTTCATGTTCCCGGAACTCACAGATGGAGAGTTTGTGGACATTAGCCGAATCCCTGGTAAGTCCCCTCCCTTGACTGGCCTTTCCCGTAAACGGGCTTTTATTAACGGATATTGCTTTTAAGTATTAAGAATACAACAACATACAGCGACTTGTAATGTTGCAGAACTGAACGTCCCCATAGATGACTTCGTATCGCACAATCGTCAGGTATGGGACAAGAGTTAGTCCACCAGTTGCTCACTCGTTAACTTCAGAAAGATCACCGATTGTCAGTCTCCACTTTCTGTTTGATGAGATTTATATTTTGTATTATTTTGTCTTGATTTTTAAGATGAGTAAAAAGTCAGTTGTACAGTAAAAAAAAAAAAAAATCCATGATCCTTGAATTCCTTTCAATACATTGATCAATCCTTAAAATTCTTGTTATGATTGTACTAAACTTTCAGTTTTCTTTACAAAGAACTGGTGCATTCCAATAAAGTATCATGTATAATGCTATATATATATACGTCAAAAAGATATATGCATTTTTTCCAGCGCTATGAACGATTCAGGTAAGACTTTTCTAAAGATGTTCGTTGGCAGTAAAGACGAAAGAAAACTAAAAGAAATTAAAGTATTGTAGGCACAATAAGCAAACAACGTCTGGACAACAGTATTATAGTTGAAATATTTTCAAATATTTCTGTGATCGCCTAGTGAATTATATAAGTGTTATTACTACTACCCCTATCATTGCAATTATTATTACTACTATTATTATAATTATTGTTACTGCTGCTATTATTCCAATTACTACTACTACTACCGCGACTATTCCCATTATTATTACTTCTATTATAACAATTATTACTACTCTTACTATAACCATTCTTCCTGCTGGTAGTATTATAACCATCAGATCATGTCAATAATTTCCACGCTTGACAGCGAGCAACTGTCAGAAATATATCACGTGACCACAGCAACGAACCTACCCCCCCCCCAAAAAAAAAAAAAATTTTTTTGTTTTCCTAAATAATCGCAGTTTCGGCCACTGAAATTCAGTAGGTTTTCTTTCCTTCTTTCTTTTCTTTTTTTCTTTGTCGCTCGTGACCGTAGTTTGTAGTCAGGATAATGTAGAGCAGCAGACAGGCCATTCTACCATCAGCAGTTAAGAATCTGCATTAAAGTATGCCGTTCCTCAGAAAGGACAAGTGCATAAACAAGCCGCTGTCCATAGAAGAGAAACTGGACATCCTCATCTCTGACAACGACTTCAATAAGGACGGCTTCGTCAAAACGGAGGATCTGGACTACGACCTCAACAACCGCTATGACGCCGATGGTAATGTTTATTCTAGTGTCGCACTTACAATGTCTGCCAGAGCAAACTCCACTTCATCTGGCCAAGAGCGAAAGTTCACTCTGCATCGGTATCATAAACTTCAAGAATGAAAGTGTTGTATGAAATTTTAAAGACGAGGGTGCGGGGGCAACTTGCTGACCCTGATGGTCACGTGACGTGCAGGAGACGGGAACGTGACGGTGGTGGAGTGGCGCCAGAGATGGACCTGTGCTTACGGGGACACGGCCAACTACGCGCTGTTTGCGTGGACCAAAATCATCGGACCTGGACTCACTGTTGTCCCCAATTCCCAATTTGGAGCGTTGGAGATATTTGGTGAGTGAATAACAAATAACAACTCTCTATTCACGAGGGCGATAGAATAAGATAACAGTTATGATTTGTATAACATCTAGCCTTTGGTCTATACTGTGAAAAAAATTTAAAGTGCACTACATCCCACTACATTCCAAAAAAAAAGTTGAATTATGTATACACGGGAGGCAGTCTACTAGAAGTTCTGAGGCCGAGTGCGCAGGACGCTGCTAGCTCCTAGCGTGTTGGCTAACGTATCGCACGCACACACACACACACACATAAAAGGTTCATCAATTTGATTTGATTTGATTTGATAAAAGGTTAATAAAACTAGCATCCAGCCAGCAGTTTAGCTACCAACTTCGCGTCGGGTATTATGACCACCATAAGAGCTGCGCATGCGCAGGCTTATGGTTGTAGATCTCGTGTTTTTATGGAAGACGCTGCAGAAATCACAAAATGGTGCAGGTAATACGGGATAGTTGACAGTTTTATCTAATTTAAGGATCGACCAAGGTCCTCACGCTTATGCGGTTTTGTTTTGATGATAAAGCTTACATTTGCTTTGCTGTGACAGTGAGGGGCATGACTGTTGCTGCGTTTAGAGACAGAAATCGTGAGGTGAGTCAGATGATTTGTTTTCAGATTCTCTTGGATCTCTCACACCACACACACACAAGTGTGCACTCTCACCTGATTGTTGACAAATTCACACCGAAGCCACACATTAATAAATATGATTATAAGTAATAATCATAGCGTAAACGTAAATCTGTTTAATATTTGGCATATTTGTTGAACGCTCTTTCTTGTCCAAGCTGTACTTCATTATAGTGGCATCTCGAGATGTTCTTATCGCAGAGATACGAGGAATACCAACGACAAGGAGGAGCAATCATTGGCAGATGACCCGCCCGGTACACCGCAGATATGACGAGCCTTGACAAGCGTTGTGACGGACTGGTATGCTCCGTTATCCAAATTGTCAGGTGACATTGGTTCAGCGTCATTCGCTACATTTGTAGCTCCTTCTGCATATTACAGTACATTATAGCTCGCGTTACAATAAAACATTTTTTAATCGTTTTGTTGTTCGCATCAGACATTACTAAATATTCACGCTAATGTTGTCAGTCGTCGTGGTGTATGTGCAGCTTTTTTAGCAGTCATCACTGTATGTGTTGGTTTTTGTTTTTTTTTACAGCTTTTTGTTGAATGTACGAATTTGGGAAATTTCGAATGTTCCTAAAGTTTAAAAAATAGCACCATAACTTCAGCTTAGTGTTCGTATACGAAATATTTATTTTTGTGTAAATTAATTTACAAAGAGGTGGTGAGTACACACGACAGATAATTGTTATTTTCCGACTGGATTCACTTGCGCGGCGTAGGTTTCGTATCTCTGAAAAAAAAAAAAAAAACCAGAAAGGAGGTCACTTTTGAATACAGTGACAATTACTAAACCATTCTCTCGCCAAATGCTTCAAATGGACACGTTATAAAATGCGGAAAGAGCAAGAACTGACACTACGCATTACAGCTGTAATAAGGGTTAAAATTATAGTGTACACGCCTTTCTAATACTTAACTTTCTACTTGACAAAAACAGACAAAATGTCAAATAATACAAAATAAAAGCCATCAACTAAAAACAAATAAGACCGAAGCTCTGCGCTAGCCGCTATATATATATAACCCCGTGCAATATGCACAAAGATACAGATTGATATTAAATCTTGTTTCTGCTTCCTAACATGCTTGAATATGCTGTGTTACATCGTCTAAATCCCTCCTGACTTAGCAAAAACAATACCTGTCTATTTGATGCTCTAAAAGCAGCGATTGGAATTCCTGTATCTGGAACACAAATATTCATATCATCATTATTATCATCATCATGTTCATCGTCATCGCTATTTCTACCATCTCAAATTTCTTTAAGGAAAAAAATTTTGAGCATGTGTTTTTGGATAGTCACAAATTTATATCTCATTTGGCCTATGCCATCATTAAACGAGTGCAAGCAGTCGACACTCAGGCGTGTGCTGAAATGTACTCCTCATTTTCGGACTCGCTAAAATTGAATTCCAAGAAGCAGCACTTACCGAATGGAGGTCCGGAGAACTGACTGGACTGGATGTACTCCGCCCCGCGACCGATTTGCTGCCACGTGTAGCGAGCGTACGCCGCCGTGTCACCGTAAGCACACGACCAGTGGAGCACCCACTCGGCCTGCGTCACCTTCCCGTCCTCTGTAAGTGATTCGCGTGAGTTTTTCATTTGAAGTAAGCCTCCTACAATTTTGCGAAAATCTTATAGATTTCTACACTGCAGCGAACGAGAACCCTAGCCACTGCTGCCTGAGAGTGATCCCCCTTTGAGTGATCACGCAAGAAAAGAGCAATTAAATGCTGACGCTCTGAATCGTTTCTGCTCAAACGATCGTGTTTCAAACAAACCGTTTACTTACAGTCGTATGTACAACAGAATATCAATAAACGCGAGAAGAAGTGCTTTCACTGGAAGCCATTCATGGCAATACAGAAAGTGAGGACTTGTTTGAAAGGCTTCTTTTATCAACGAAAAAGCCTTCTGCGACGTTTGTTTATGGTGGGAAATGTTGCGAAGCTAATTTGGCTTTTGCCAAAAGGTTCAAGGACCTGAGAAGTAAGCAAATGGAATTGAACATCTTCGCTACGTTTTTCAATGTGGAACCAGTTGATGTGCCTGATAATTTGCAACATGAAATTATTTAACTGCTAAGATGATGAGCTAAAAGGTAGGTACAACCTTTTGTTGCAAAAGTCGACTTTTTTAAGCGATACATAAGCAATGATGAATTTCCTGCTTTGAGGAGGCATGCGCATTGAAATATGCATCTGTGTTTGGAACAACTTCTGCCAGCAGTTTTTTTCAAAATTTACATCGCAAAGAGTCCATTGCCTTCCAGACTGAGCAACACAAACTTGGAAATGCATTTGCGAGTAGCAACCAGCTTACATCAAACGTCTCGTGCGCTTAGAGTTAACATTTGATGATGGGATAAAGCGCTCTATAAATTAACTTTATTACTATTAAAATTAAAATATAGCAGTATAACTTAGTAGCTAGTAACTAGGAACACTTACTGTTGGCATCATATCGGTTGTTCAAGTCGTAGGCGATGTCATCAGAGGTGACCAGGCCGTCGTTGTTGTGGTCGTTTTGCTGGGCGTTGATGTCGAGTTTCTGGTCGAGGGTTAAATCTGTGTTGACGCAGCTGTCATTACTGTTTGCAAAGATGGGAATATTGTTTGACACAGCTCGTGTTAATGTTGCATAATGGAAATACGGTATGTCACAGTTCTCGTCACTGTCGCTAAAATCGGAATATAGGTTCACGCTTGTCGATGCTTCAGAAAATGAAAATAAAGTTTAAATCAGCTCTCTTTACTGTGGCTAAAATGAAAACTTTGACGCTGTACTTGTCGTTGTCTCATAAATGGAAATAAAGTGTAAATCAGCTCTCGTTGCTGTTACCAAAGATGGGAATGAGGAATACGACGCCCTCTCACTATTCCGTGTAAAAACTGGAACATTTAGTTTGACACATTTCTCGTTACTTTCTTCAATGGGAAAATATTTTGACTCAACTCTCGTTATTGTTGAAACATGGGGTAATCATTTAAACGAATTCTGTCTACTGTTGCAAAATCAGACAAACCTGTGTGAATATAGCCCTTACTAGTCAGGAAACAAAGCTGAAAATATAGTCCTGTTGGTCGTTGTCATGTATTAAATACTTTCAAGGGCTGTATTTAAGATCTGAGAGCTCTCCTTGAGCTCTGCTGAGTTTTCTTCCTCTTCTGGTTTGCAATAGGATTATATAATAATGTATATCATGTTATTTTAAAGTGCCAACTTTGGATCTATTAGCTGGATTCCATTCCACCCTGCATCACTCGCTTCGGCAGCGACTCTTAGCTACATTGAGTAAACTGGGTCTTTCAGTTTGATAAGAACATTTCTTCATATTCTCAAGATTACTCAATGTCTTTCCAGTATTCTCCTGATGTCACTAACCTAATTCTCTGGAGTCGTTACCGATAAATCTACAGTGATCTCCCTTTACTGCCGGAACGCAGCGAGTCCTCGATTTGTTCTTCATTGTTTTCCTGTCCCTCGTATGCTGTCCATGTTTCCTTCTTATTATTAAGCGCTCAGAGCATACTCCTTAGGAGTGTGAGTACGCGCTTTACTAATGTTGCATTTACAGTATTATTATCAGGGCTTCTGCTAAGGCTAAATTCTTTGGGGTCCCAGGGACCCCTTCTTCAGATTTTTAAGGGGTCCCTGTTCTTCGCCCAAATTTGAAGGGGACCCCATTGACGAAAATTGAAGGGGTCCTCTGAACTTTTAATGCGTACTGTACGCAATTTTTTGCGTAAGCGGAAGCACTGATTATTATTATTCGTGGTTTGCAGTGTCAGGTATTGGATGCTGTCAAACGTCTTCTGTTCTCTTTCATTATATCTAGCTATCGTATTCTTATCTACTTACCTGAACAGCTCGTACCGCTGCAAAAAAAAGGCGAAAACACAACTTTACTAACGTCTTTGTTTTATTCGACATTTGTACTTTTCTCTAGAACCTTATAGTTCGGTCTGTAACATGGTTATTAGATTAAGACTTCGAGGTCTTCGTTTATCTCATGAAAATATTTGCATTTAGAGGTCTGTTTCCATGAAAAAGATTTTGTAATAACTCAGTATCCGATACTGTTTTCTCAAATCTGGGTGAATAATTTAATTTAGTTGGGGACTTTTTATCGCGCAGCATCACAAGCAAAGTGGGCTGCAGGCCCTGCGCTGACCAACAATAAGGGAATAACACTGAAAACAAAAGCTAACAGTGACATGCACATGATATGCACAAATAAAAATCTATGAGGTAAATATATTGTTTTAACCCACCATATGATACAAAACAAAGTTCTAAACTTTAAACATTTCTCTGAGTACATTGAATACAAATTATTTGAAACCATTTTAAAGAAGAGAATTTTTATAAGGAATCTGTCCAGGAGTTACAGATTTTGCAAAAAGAGTACTGCAGAAAATCGACAGGAAGGCATGGGTTACAGATTGAAATTATAAATGTTGGAATAGTCATACTTTACCTGACGATTTAGCTCAATAAATCTACTTAAAGGTATGCCGGTGTCTGAAATCATATCATCATCATCATCATCATCAACAACAACAACAACAACCAAAAAAAAAAAGACCAATCATAGTAAATAGTTTCCTAAATTGTGTTGCTACTACAATAATCATCAATGAGTTCTCTGGGAGGGGGAGAAGAGAAGTTAGCTGAAATGTACTTTTTACTTTTAAAATGATGGATGGTAATTAAAATATTTAGTAAATTTAATTCATAGTGATCACCACCAAATCACAGCAATCTGTTCCAATTTTGATTCTACATTTGCAGTGAAAACCTACCTAGTGGAGGTACATTAAATTGCTCAGGTCTTATTTCAGCCTGCCCTCTGCTGAGCATGTTGAAAACGAAGCGAGCAAAATACACTGTATCTCCGAAGGCGCAGGTCCACCTGGTGATAGATTCATCTTCTGTGACCGCACCATCACCTGAGCATGCGCATCACACATTTTAATGTCACACTTATGTCGCACTCATACGTGCAAACTATAAGCACAGTTGGTATGTTTTCAACTTCAAAAATCGGAAAGTGTTTTTGATAGACATTCTGAGTGCCCCCCCCCACACACACACACACACCTGCCAACCTACATACCATTCGTGTCGTAGTTGTGGCTCAAGTCGTAGGCGACGTCGCTTGCGTCTACGATCTGATTGTTGTCGTGGTCGTTTGCTGCCGCATTGATTCTCAGCTTCTCGTCGATGGAAAGCGATGTCGAGACGCACCCACCTTCTTCCGCCCTGTTCACGCGTGCACACAAATAAAATATGTAGACATTCATTCACACAAAGATCTGTGGTGCATTTATGCACCAACATTCACAGGCATTCACATCCACGGCAAAAAAACAAAAACAAAACAACAACAACATTAAACACACTCACGTGTGCACGTTTGCACCCGAGAAACCCGAACACGCGCGCCCTCAAGCAGCACACACATTCACGCATATGCAAAAACACACGAAATAAGACACTGTTTTATTTTATCTCCACGCCCAAGGGAAAAACATTTCTGTTTGCTCAGTCAAATAAATGTTCATAGGAACCTATAAAGTATATTTCACAGGTTACATGCAAATCACACATTCTTTATTAACAGTACCTTACAGATGGAGAGCACTTTCAATAATAGGATTAGCTGTCCAAGTATACGTCCCTCCATTAACTCATCCTAGACGCCACAATACAGTAGTTGCTTACTCTCTCCCTCACTTTGTAGGTGCTTGTGTGCGCATCAGTTTGCAAATGACCAATTATATGTATATGTACAGTTATCATAGAACTGTTGCCGCTACTTAAACAAAAGATAATAAGAAAAAATATAAAAGGCACGTATAACGCTCACTCACGCTGTCGCCATGGAGACAAGGCAAATCAGAAGTATTTGGATTTCTTTCATTGTAGCTTCTCGTGAGGTATGAAGCTAAGTTCTGGACCTGAAACGATCAGTACACCCTGGATACATCAAGTAAGAAGGCTTTACTTTGTCAGGGCAGGCTGCTTTATGAAAAATTTAAAACCTACCGACATGTTTACTTCACTCCTGATTCTAATAATAACAATTTCAAAATCTCTCTACTTGCATGAGATGCTTTGCATCCTCCTAACTCACAGACCTCGCCTAATTATGAGTATCCTGAATTACCCACTGCACCAGTTACGATCCTGAGGTCAAGGTGCAAGAAATACCTACCTAGATCTGTCGGCGGCTGTCTTTGAGACACAAGAGCGTGTCGTAGAGTTTCCCGTTATAAGCTGTTGGCGCTGGAATCCAGGTCATTTTGCAGGGACACTTTCTGTGAACCCTGCGTCCCTCGGCCTGCTTGTGCACCCCACACCAAGCTAAAAATACTTTCTGCCTGTAAAACCTAGTGACTCCGTGCACACGAAACGAAGGGAACAATAAAACAGGTAGGTCAGGGACCCACAGACAAGATATACATTTGTAAGTACAAGGTCAGTTGATATCGGTGCAGCGGTGAGTTTTTCGCTCGAAGTGATGGCCTGACTTAGAACAATGAGTCTGCTGATCACACACACACACAGTTCGTTAAAAGTGACATCTTAAAAGTCTTGAAGTGTTTGTCGCAGTCCTGGCACAGAAATAAGGAATTTCTAGGTGAACTCTGACCTCGCTTTCAGAGTTGATCTATTTACGATCGTCTTTTGAGGGTCATCGGCACTACTTTCGTGTATGGCTGCAACGAAATCTCTCCACCTAGCACCCTTCCCGCGTGTGTGTGTGTGCTATAGGTATCCTTTTTCTTACTTTTAAAAAAAATATGTCTGTGAAAAATAGCGCTCGTTGCCATCACCCTCTTCACAGCGGCACGAAGCCCGTTCACTCGTGTAAACCAGTGCACTGTGCAAAGTGTAAAGTTCACCGATGTAGACTGGTAGGAGTATTATACGAGGTACTCTACTCTAAGTGTGTGATACTCGCCGGAGAAACGAAAATCAAGAGATGGAGAGGCCTCCAAGATGTCAAAGTGTAGACGTACCATGCCGTAGTATATAACAGTAGCGTCATTAGCATAATTTATGGCGCGGCCAGTCAGTTCAAGTGCTGCATCTTGAAATGCCGTTGTTGCGCAAATACTGCGCATGCGTAAAAGCAGCGTTAAGGAATTGCACGCCATCACTTTTCTTTGTCTTATGACATAACAGAGTAGAGGAAGTTTAGTTTAGGAAGAGGGCTTCTGTCCCACGGGGATCGGGAAAAAACAGGAATCAAACGAGTGTTCTCTTAAGTATTAAAACAGCTCTAAATTACTTTCAATCGTGATTGCCCGTTTATAGAGCGACGGAGATATCGAGTGATGACAATTACAGACTCTCATAAAGTAGGCGACACTCCCTTCAGACCACGTGGTCACTGTTCTCGAGGGAGGACAGTAGCTGACAATAACGAGTCTACTACTGTTTTGACTGAGATCACAATTGCTGACAATCAAATGGCTGTTGTTCTGACGGAGATACAGAGTAGGGACAACCACTGATAGAGTTTTGACGACAATGATGACAATCGAGTGATGACAATCACGTGACCACGGTTCAGAAGGAGACCTACGGTCAAGACCAGGGGTGGGCAATTAATTTTCCCAAGGGGCCGCATGAGAAAGTGGGATGGTTTTAGAAGGCCGGTCTAATATAGCTAACTCAGTTTTACCCAATACTGTATATATAGTATATAAACTGGCTGGCGAGCCATCGGGCCGGTCAGAGACAGGAGACGAGCCGGATCCGGAACGCGGGCCGGCACTTGCCCAGGTCTGGTCAAGACAATCATTGACAATCACATGGACATAGTGCTGACGCACACAACGGCAACAGCCTTGACTAGTCTTTCAAGAATTTTTAAAGCGCTGGGTACATGCATGGTACAACAATGTGACAAAAGTTGCAAGTTTGTGTTCATGCAGGAGAGGTTTCCAAACAAAATACATGCTAGTTTTTATGAAGTACATGGACTGAATTAACTGAAGTGTGTGTGTGAGAGAGAGAGAGAGGACACTCAGTTGCCAGACCAACTTGAAAAGCACAGTTAGAATGTTATTGCTTTATATTTAGTTTTTCCTTTCTAAGCTTGTGCCTTTGTCCTCATATTTCCATCCTACCTCCGCCAACGCTGGAAGAATTTACGGAACTTCCTCTTGGCCTTTTTAATAAAAGGATTTTCGCCTACAGACGGAAAGTGGCATCAGCGTGGCTTTCAATTTTCGTATTTGATGACTTTTCAAATCTGACGGACAAGTAGTTTTGGAGGTTTGAGGTAGCCAGCTTGAAATGTTTAAAGAGATTTCCCCCCCTCCACCTTACTAGGTAGTGCTCAGTATCAGACGGTATTCACCAAAACTATCGGTAGCAAAATACTCCCTCTCTCCCCTTTCCCCACTTCCTGAGATATAGGGGAATGTGGAGATATCATCATGCACAGAAAGAGATCATAAGCCTACCCATCATAATTGTTGCTAGATACACTTATACTAAAGGCTACAGCTACTGTGTATTAACGATGTATTATATCCATTCGTGACGTCATGTGTTCTGTGAACGGTGATATTTGCATCCTTATATCTGGGAAACGGATGTGAGTTCTTGGCTTTGATTTTGAATCTTGGTCTGAGCTCAACTCAGTGACCTGTAAAAGGTTTTATACTTCTATAGACCTGTAATAATCTATTTTCAGTCGCTGAGAGTTGGTAGACACGGACATCCTGACCGATGTAACGAGAACATCTGTCATGATGTATATGCGCGCAATGCATGACGGGCCAGAGTAGCAACGGGACGTCGGTCGAGTGGGAAGAGGGGGTGGGGTGGATGGAGGGAAGATGGAGTGGGGAAGACAAGGTGAGACCCATAAATCTGTCAGATTACTCGCCTGCTTGAGTTGGATCGTGCTGTCGCGTACACGTCCACGTCGCTGGCCCAGACTAATCCTGTGGCGGCTAAAGGAAGAAGCCTGTGGTACCTCGGGTAGACAGCCTGTTGGAGAAGGCAAAAGAAGAAGCCTGTGGTACCTCGGG
>SRHC01002729.1:13913-48410 GCA_004794325.1 Pomacea maculata
GAGATCCTGGTTCACTCCCTTTATTTAGTCAGGGTTTCCGGTTGGTTGTTTTGTTGGTTCTCTGTCTGACCATAGACAACTAACAGTCATGCTTAGTCTATGCACATGGAATAAAAATATTTGTAAAAGATTTTATGATTTACTAATCACCAATACTTTTAAAACAAAACAAAAACATTTCCCAAAATTTGCACAAATATTTGACACTATTCAGGTAAAAAAAAAAAGGCAAACAAGGTGGAAGCACTTCCTACTAAATAAACCAACCAAGTACACACACTGGTCTCATGTCACTAATTTCGTCTACAGTAAGGTTTTTCTTCCAAGAGATGCAAAATGTTTTAAAACCCTCAGTTAAAAAAGTTGTTGAGGGTAAACTAGTAGGGGTCTAATCATTTAGGAGCAAAATCAAAGTACACATCAATGCACATTTGCTAACATTCCTGATGTTTTACACATCAAAGTATGAAATTAAAATCTGATAACAAGCATAAACAAAATACCACTTTTCTTGTCCTGTTTATTGTAAAATGTTTTACATACCAAGATCTCTTGCTAACCTCTTTTTCACATTTCCAGACACTCAACATCAAACTGTTACATTTGGAGACCCCTAGGAAAATTGTTTTAGAAGCTTTTTCATGATTTCTGTACATTTCTACACAATAAGAAACCCTAGCTGATTCCCAATACAAAGCCTGATTTTGTTTTCTATAATGTTCAGATCCTTTGTATCTCAGGATTTTTCATCTGCTCTTGAATCCCTCTCAAGAACATGCTAAATCCTGAGTCCCAATCACTCATATCGAGCAAAAGTGTATCTCATAAGGTGCATGGCCGTGTAACTCTAACTTGACTAAGTAACAAAGCTTGTTGCACCTGTGATGTTAGATCAGACAAGAGCATGAATAGGAAAGAGACAGGAATGCCTGTTCTAAGATACAACTAGTTAGCCAAAATAAAAGTCTTCAAAAAATCTTACTTTGTACTTAACAGAAATATGTTGCTGTGTGTTGATTAAAGCTTAGGAAATTTTTTTGCTTTTAATAAAGATAATGAAAATGGATTCTTATAGGAGTTCTTATAATGCAGCATTTAGAAAAACTAACCAGACTGAAAAGTGAAAAAATAAACACCTGGTTTCAAAAATAAATTGTTTGAACATAAAAGCCAAATTAAAGAGTGAAATAATGCAAAATTCTCATTTTGAAAATCTGGGAACATGGAAAATACAATAACGCCTGGCAGATGTCCTAAGTTCATTTATTTAAAAAATTGTCCCAGGACTTAACAGCAGAAATATGAAAAACTTTCTAAAATAAGTATCTGTTGGAATGATTGACAAAAGTACCATCAATACATTTAACTGGTAACTAAAATGCACATTCTAATGAAAAAAATTAACATTAATTTGAAAACAAAGACTTAAAAAAAGCAAACAAAAAGACTCAGTTCCTGCAAGAATAGGCTTCACAGTACTTCACAACATTGTGTGAAATATTATAAAGAGTAATCACCTACATCCCACAGCATCACAGGCAACAACACTTAAGCTAGAAGATGAAAATTAATACTAAACTGTACTAATTATGACAGTAGATTTTAGTTCCTATACTGTCATTTGTGATAGGAATTTAATACATTATATCTGCATCAATTTTATGTGATATTCAAAAGTATATATCATGATGACTTTAACATTTTCTAAAATATGAACTATTTCTCAGAATGGCCTTAAAATCAATGTTTATTATTTTCCTTCAGTAAATTAACAAAAACAGCTTACAGTGAATGAACTGATGAAAGTGCCAGAAATATCCAGGCAAGTAGATCATCACTATTTTTCTGACATTATTCTGCATATGCTGAGTGTTACAAGAGCAAAATCATTAATTGTTCTTAATGTCTTCTAAAAGATGAAAGTGCTAAATGTTCACGTTTTTCTGACTTTGTAATTGATATTTAAATTAAAACAAAAATGAGGAAAAAACATTTTGAAAATTTGCTTTAAGGTAATGGACAATATAGTCTCAAATCTCTTATAAGTAAGATTTGATCTTCTGACTAAAGGCCTCTTCATATATTTACACATTATTACATGAGAAGAATATAAAGATGGCATCACATGTAACAGCAGTCCTTTTCTCATACTCAATACAGAGAATTATGGATGCTGAAAAGCTTGTGAATAACTTTTCAGCTGACAGTAATTTGGCCAGAACAGCAAAAGGAACACATATTTACCCACACATTCATCATTTCGCCCACATATCCATAATCTGTCTGTATGCTCTTGCCCACAAACAAAAGTGACAAAGTTTGTAATTGGAATGACACTTAAAAGGTCACAAGGCAAAAGTGTTTGAAATTAGTCAAGCAAAGTGATATGATCATGAAAGCGCCCACCTTTAACAGCAATCACCCAGGCATGTGTTTCATTGATGTGTGGAGTGACATTTATGGACAGTGCATGTGCTTAGTGTTTATGCTTGTGAATAATGTTCATATACTTCTTAGCTGTGACTTACATCGGAATATTACACAAAAGTGATCAGACAGTTAAAAATTGCTGCTATTTAAAAAAAAAATGCTCTTCATGGCTTCAACACTAACTTACAATGAACGCAGAATGTATTTTTTCAGCAATGAACAGTGTTGCTGTCAAGCCTATCATTTGAGGTAAAAACAGCTTGCTGGTTGAGTGCATTCAATTTCTCTAGCAAGTGAATAAAACTAGGCATATTTCATCGCTGTTGAAAATCCTTTGGTAGGTTTGCATAATGAAAAAAGGAAGAAACAGAATTACAACTGCATAGTTTGATTTTTTTAAAACATTTTCTTTAAATCTATATGTGATTCAAAGGGGCATTCTCCCTTACCTTCCCCCACACATTTTGACATACATTACATAATGAATGCTGCAAGTTTTTATAGTTTCTACAATCTCTGAAAGATTTCCAAAAATAACTCTCCATAACAATACTAAAGCATATCAATACATCAAATAAATAAGAACACAACAATATATTACAATGTATGGCAGAGGTCTTTTTTTCTTATTTCTAGCCGTCAGCAGAAATTTTCATAAATAAGATGGCAAAAATAAAGCTGATGTAAAAAAAGAACTTACCCTCAATAAGTTAATACTTTTTAATATAGCATTCTATGAAATGTATTTGACCAATAAAATATCTAAAAAGATATAATAAATTTGCCAAACTTTACAAGATCACAGGTCAGTAACAGCAGAGTTATGAAAGGCATCCAAATCATCTTCATTGATAGATGTGGGAGGGAATTAGAAAAAAAAACAGTTCCAGAAGGGCTCCATGAATATGCATAATAAAAATTTCAGAAATCACCACAAAAATGTTGGATATTTATTACTTCATTTTTTCTTGTGAAAACATTAAAAATAACTCATCTGTTCCTAATGCTGCAAGTCAGCAAAGGTAGCCTGAATATGACAAGCATAGATGGCGACTTTTGGCTGGTGAACTTTGAACCAGATATATTTCAGATGAATGTGATAGAAATACAGTCACACAATACACCCTAAAGGTAAATATACGGCCTCTCCAGTAGTGTGCATGATCAGCTTTTCTTTCCAAGCCCAGATCAGCAACAGGTAGCAATCAAAGTGAATGTTTACAAGAAAAGGAAAGGTAATTATTAGTTTTAAAATAGTTTCTGCCACAGAAAGCAGATAATAATCACAAAACTATCATACATCCTACAGACATTTGTTTCTGTCTGTGATAGCTAGCACATCAATACAATTCTTGAAAGTTGAAAGTGCAGCAAGCACTATGAGATAACAAATCTGATTCTATTTAAACCAAATTTGTAGATGGAGATTTTGAAAAAACAAAACAAAAAAACTATCAATAAAACTTCTGACCCAATCCACAAAAAATGCCAGATGCACATGTTCACAGGCCTGTATATTCCAGCAGATTTTGTTCTATCTCAAGCACTTGTTGCAAAAATCTATTTGTCATGGAGTAATGGATGCATGTCCAAAGCTAAAAAACATCACAGGATCAACAGCTACACTTTGTCTTATCTTGTCCTCTTGGGGCATCTACCAAATCTATAATGTCTGTGTGTCGCTTCTTCTGCTCGTCACTGAGAGGCAGGCAATGCTGGAAGATGTATTCAAACACTTCCGTCACCCCTGTGCCCAGTTTGCTGGAGGTCTCAAAGTATGGCTCAAAAGGAACTTTGGTCAAGTCAATGTGTGCATTGAACTCTCTTGCTAGTCTTTTTCCTTCATCCACTGTGATCTCTCTTGAACCAGGCTCCAGGAGGTCAGACTTGGTTGCAACAATCACCCGCATACAGTCATCATTTGCAGCAGAAAGCATTGGACTGAAGCGAGCCCTTAATTTAAAATAAAACCATCTTGTAAATGAGTTCTTTCACATCCTTAGGGACCTTAATCCTTGTAAGCAGTTTTGGCTGAGTGTAAGACTATGACTATATAATTAAACATAACTCATTTCTTGCCAAGTTTACAGTCAAAGACATTTTTACTGCAGCTGCATATTCCTAGTAAAAAGAATTTTTCCTCCCATCTTCATTTTATAAAAAAGTTAAAATAAAATTATTATTACAAGCATAATTCATCCATTTAGATTCATGCATACAGCAGAGTTTTGATACAGGGTTTGACACACATTCTGCTTTTTAAATCTTCAATTAAGAAACAGTTCATGCAATGTCAAAGTCCCCCTCATGAACAGCAAATAAGCATACTCACCACAGAGACTCGAAAGTCTTTGGATCATTTATGTCATATGCAAGTATGGCAGCCCCTGCACTACGGCAGTAAAAATGAGAGAGCCCAGAGTATTTTTCATCGCCAGCAGTATCCTGTGAAAAGGATAAAGAAGACATGTAATTTTTCTTAACTGCTCTATAGTCTGTAGAAGAACAGCTAAATGATAGTGCTTTCCTGTACATGGTATTAATTAGACTCAAATCTTTCAAGTACAAAAAATGTTTACTCATCCAGATTGGGGGAATTGGTGTTTTACGCCACGCCAGCAACTAAGGCTATATCACAGCTAGTCATAAACAGATGCCAAATACAGAGAAAGAACGGAGTGCCCAAGAAGAGAGCTGAACCCAGGACAGCCAACCTTCACCGTGGTGATGACAGGTGCTAACAGTTGTTCCACCAGACTGCCTTTACTCATCCAGATACCAAAACAGACAAAAATTTAGAAGAAAAAAAAGCAAAAAAGAACATACCCATACAGCAACGTTGTATGGCCCCCATTGCTTTAAAAAAAATGCAGCACCTATAGTCTGCAAAAAAAGCAGCACACAATTAATGCATCATTTTTCTCCAGAAGACCTCATCCAGATGAGAAGTGTGTCTATCTAATCTCTTAAGTGATCAGAAATTTAAAAAGAGAGCTACATTTGAACTATTATAGAAACTTTTCACAGCCCTCTGTACAGAGCATGCACATGTGTAAGTGCATAAAAGAGAAAGAGACAGAGTAGGTGGGTGTATGAGTTGGTTGAGCGAGTGCACCTACAGATATTGTCAAATCTTCTCAATCAAAAGGAAACATTTGCATATACATATTAATCTCTTAGTCTTGTTTTTAAGTAAACAATTACATAAAACAAAACAATACTATTTATCAAGCAGCAACTGACAAAATGACATGAGAAAACAAGACAAGAAGTAAAACAGAGAATAAATATGTGCTGCTTTTGTTTACAGTTATAGTGAGCTTGCTAGCTTAGGTCTTCAGTTAACTGCTTTTGTCAAACCTCATCTAAAACAAGTACACATCAGAAATGTGCACATGCTTGTGGATACTCTACAAATAATCTGAAATAAGTCTCCATCACATCACAATATTAGGTCAATATGTTCATCTTCCATGCTGAATCAGCAATCAGGTAAACAATAATCTGTATTTCCCTACCGGCTCTTGTCCTCGAAACTTCCCTTCTATGTATCGGCAGATCAGCGATGTTTTTCCAACATTATAATCTCCAAGTATAATAACCTTGAGGTCACTGAAATGGGAAAATGACTTGGGTCTCATTTAATCAATCTCTGATACTTATATTCTGGCAAACCTGTAACCCTCAGCCATCAATTTTAAAAAAAAAAGTAATAAAAAGTTTCATTGTATTCATTGTGTAATGTAACCTTTTTCTAACACTTCAAAGAAGAAATTCAATTCTAAAATAAAATCCTATTGTTGTTTGCTGTAACATTGAAAAATCTAATTAACCTACCATGGAATATCAGAATGCCTTAAAACCAAATATTTGAAACATAGCACCCTAGCATTTTCTGTGGATATTGTTGGTGTCAAAAGCGCATTGAGCTTGTGGTATTGTATGGACATGAAACTGCATTGTTGTTGTTATAAATCAAACATGCATAACAAACTATGGCAGCAGTAAAGAGATTTGATCTCAAGTCCCTCCTGATGCGTGTATTTTAATTTATGTATGCGTGGGGGTGGAGGTGGGTGGGAAGAGAAGCGGTATATGGGTTGTATGTGCGACAGGTGCACACAAACGTGTGCCCCTACCCGTCTGAACTTGTGTATTCATGAATAAAAGTAAACAACTGGTCGAACACATTGCGCAAGGCTAACCATACAGATCACGGTTCAACTTCTAACAAGAGCAGACGAATTTCATACAGCTTCTCACGGAAAGGCAAAAATATGATACACCACAAATATCTCAAAATTTACGTACGCTTTTTGTTTCGTAGACATTTTCGGACGTCTTTATTCAAATAATTCATAAACTTATGAGATAGTAAACGGATAAAGCATAATTCCTATTTCCTCCACCCCTTTCTGCTACAAAACGGAAGTTGGCGCAACTTCCTTTAGAAGGGAGGCTATCATGCAAGAACCATTGTAAAATGTAAGGTTATAAACTGATTATCCTTTCACTGTATTATATATTTACTCTAGACGCTTATGTAATATTCACATATGAAAGTTAAATATTTTGCAACTATAAACGGTTTACTTGAATCCTATATGCAAAATAATGAATGTGGTTTCCCTTGGCGAGTCTAGAGATTGCCTCCCTTGAGAAACGAAAAAAATGGGAAAAAACATCGAAACGCCGGACAAAATGTCAACTTCGTGAATTGCTGTGAAACTAAGGGGTCGACAGTAATACTTATGTATGTGCGTTGCTAGATTTATGAATCTGGTATAGTTTGCTGTTTCAAACTTATTAATAACTCGCAAATGGATTAAACTTAGTATATATCAGCACCACACGAAAATACAAAACTTTTTTCTAATCGAAGCATATCAGTGCCCTTTGAACCTAGTGACTCGTGAAATTTTGTTTCCATGTAACGTCTGACTTGTTTACAAAAAATAATAGAATTGAGAAAAATTTGCAGTTTTACACGCAGGTGTTAAACATGTCCTACGTAGCATGTTCACCTCAGACTCAGTTTGACCTTTCTGGTTTGTATGAGTATGATACTATGAGTGTTTTGTCTAAGACCACAGTTAACTCATTTTTCAGTTGATGTGTATAGTTGTTGTAGAAATTTTGGCCTTCACAAATTAAAATCAAAGCAACAGGAATATGAGGAACCATAAAGATTACATAGATTTATATTGACCTAAATCTCAAAAGTGATTGTAATGATTAGAAGCCTATAGAAATTGGTGTTTTCAGATATTTTACTGAGCTGTGTATGTGTGGCGTTGTGAGGTGCAGTTTGTCAAAAGTAGGCTAGAAACTGAAGTAGGAAGCATGGTACGCTTGACTATATTAAGATCCTCTGTAATCTTTATAGTGACTCTTTTACATCAGATATATTACAATACTAGAATTCATTTTAGTTGTCTCAAATGAAGAAATAGGAGCTATTTATGGTGACTTATCTTAACTTTAAACTGTTCATTTCTGATCATAAGTAGCTAATAAATGGCCATCAATGTTTTTCTTGTATGCTTATGACCAAGCATTTGGACAGTTTTGACATGCTGTCACAAAATATGAAAATTTACAAACTGGCTGTCATATAATGTCTATAGCTTACGTATTAAATGTGCTCTGTTAAATCATGTACTTTCATGGACTAGCTGAGAAAATCTTGAAAGGTTAAAGAAGAAATATGTCTGAATGTACCAAAATATGAAGCTAAAATTTAGATGTTTTTTAATGTAGTTAGTGAAAATTTTTTTTTATTTATAATTTTTATGGGTCTTTTGGTTTCTGTTTTTTTAGGTGTGTCATTACTGGAATCCTTGGAACTCCAAACAACATTGTCATCGTTGCAGCTGATAATATAGGTTGGGATAAATAATTAAAATTTTAAAGAAGGATAAAAATATAATTCATGGAAAACTTCAGTGATTCAGATATTCCAAAAGGAACAAAAATCAATATATCTTAATTTTGCAAGAAAGCTTAAATGCATATGAAACTATGATGATGCAACAAGACACTTTGTGGTGTAGAAGGATTGCTTCAAATGTAAAAATCTCGACCAAAAATTATTCATGACAGACTGAAAGCAGTTAATGAGTAATGTCATTAAAATAGTTGCTATGCTTATGATCCAAGCACTATGGCAGAACCAATGATGGATCACAGTGACTATAAAAATGACAGCAGAGCATATGATAACATGACAAATGGCCAGTTCTTGTGTGGATGGGGTTCAGCTTGCATCAACTTGACAATTACGTTCCCCCTGCACAAAACCATTTTCCGTCAACAATTGCAGGGCATATCAGGGCTTCATGCAGTACGTCAGTTGCGAAATGAAGGATTGCATAATCTATACCGTGGATTCATGCCACCCCTTATTCAGAAAACTACTACACTTTCAATCATGTTCGGATCATATCACAAATTCCGCGTGTATTTTGACTCCTCATATAAATCTCTGCCGAAACAAGTGACTCATGCTACTGCTGCCATGATAGCGGGAACGCTTGAATCTGTACTGACACCCTTTGAACGAATACAGATGTTACTGCAGCATCGCATGTATCAGCATCATTTTCAGAATACGCTGCATGCAGGAAAAGAACTATGGTCTTACGGTGTGATGGAGTACTATCGAGGCCTTGTTCCAATTTTATTAAGAAATGGGCCAAGTAATGTATGTTTCTTCCTTGGCCGTGAGTTTTTAAATGAGTGCATGCCCAAGATTGCTGACAATCCAACTCGGCTTGTCAAAGATTTTTTCCTTGGGGCATGTCTTGGGGCAGCCATCAGCACTCTGTTCTTTCCATTAAATGTTGTGAAAACACATATGCAAGCACGCTTGGGAGGACCATTTGTAGGAGTCTGGCAGTCATTCCTGGTGGTGTGGAGAGAACGAAATGGGAGCATTCGAAATTTATACCGTGGTTATCATCTGAATTACATGCGCTCTTTCATTTCTTGGGGCATTATTAATGCATCATATGAATTTCTATTACAGATGTATCAGAATCTCCATTATAGAAGTAGCAGATGATTAATCCATGTAGTCTTTTTTGAAGATTACATTGTTGTCATGA
The DNA here is from genome assembly GCA_004794325.1 of Pomacea maculata. NCBI lineage: Eukaryota > Metazoa > Mollusca > Gastropoda > Architaenioglossa > Ampullariidae > Pomacea > Pomacea maculata. The sequence goes on from SRHC01002729.1 coordinate 23,450, forward strand.
ATGAATAGCTGTCTAATAGCAGGATGACAAATATATTCTGGCTTTGGTTTTCGTGTTTTATTATTTGTTCTATTACTTTTTCTAAAATAGAAAGCATTTTTCAGACTGTGGGCAGAAATTGTTATCATCTTCCATATGCAGCAAATCTTGGTAATGTGTACTTTTTTCTATGCTCAGATGTCGTTATACTTTCTAAGTCTTAACTCATTTACATGAGCATGATCAAGATGTATGAAAAATAAAATTAGTGCATGCAGAAATACACAGATACACACCCTTTAAAAGAAAAAAATATATCATTTTTTTAAACTTGTTTTATTCCCTTATGATCATGGTTCAACATTTGCTATGGCATACAGTGCTTAAAAAGTGTTTTTGAAACAATTAAAAATAGAATTTATGTCCAAGGGGTAAGAGAGTCATTTGTCTTCAAAATTGTAGATTTAGTGATTTAACAATGTAGTTTTGTAAAATGCATTTTTGTGTTTAAAGTCATAATGTGAATAGAGAATGATTATGCATACAGTTATACGCATGGTTGTTAGATATTTTGTGCACATGCATGATGTGTTTATTAAAGATCTATTCTCAAGATTAGGTTTTTCAGTGCACAGTTATAATAATATACATTTCAGATGTATGCTCCTGATAAACATGCTGCTGAGTATTATGACAGTTGTCAAGGTGGTTTATGCATGTATACATGCCAAATAAGATAAATGAAGACATCCTCTAAATAAAAAAAATATAAATGAACTGTTTAAACAGGCTTTGTACATATCTTTTGTTGATAAAACTGGGCATATCTTTTGTTGATAAAACTGGGCATAATGTATGGTTGTATACTTGTTTGACATTTGGGAAGGGATAAAGAATATTGATTCTGTTTATTTAGATTGCATAATCTGCTCCTGTATATTCTCACCGTCAGTGTCACCTTCTCTTTATGCTCTTTCCTCTTGATAATTATGTGTGCGTAGTGTGTGTACATAGACGAAAGACTATATATTTGCAAAAAACTTTATAAATAGAGGCATAAATTGATTGGGAGTGAGAAAACTACTGCTTAAGAAACTACCCATACAAATGCTTTCTATTGCTCAGTGCATACATATAAATTCAATATAGTGTTCTCACATACTGTAGCACAAGCTAAAATTTCACAGCCAAGCCATCCGAATACGAATGATTAGGAAAAAAAACCCCACACAAGTTGTGTGTCGGATAACATCTGGTGACGATCCGACACGAAAGTGATTGAAACATGCGATCAGTTCAAAGGCTTGTGGTGTGGGAAGCCCAACGTGTTATAAGCATATTTAAAAGGAGTGAAAATTTTCCGTATCTGTACTCGCTATATGAGGGGTGGGCAATTAATTTTCCCAAGGGGCCGCATGAGAAATTGGGATGGTTTTAGAGGGCCGGACTAATATAGTTAACTCAGTTTTACCCAGTATGTATATATAGTATATATACTGGCGGGCGGGCCGGTCAGATTTGCCCAGGTCTGCGCTATATGGACACTGAACTGATAACGAAGGAGTGTAAAACTATGGAAATGTGAAGGTGTTTTCGTCGGACGTGCACTGTTCTTGTCTAGTGACTTTCTAACAAGTATTTCTACGAATTTCGCAGGAAAAAAATCGCATTCTTTATGATAGAATATTTTTAAATGCCAGAAATAGCTCTTGACAAATACACTGGTTAGAAGCAAGCAAATAAATTTTATTGGTGAGTGAGATTCCTTTCCAGCAAGGAGAAACGTTCGAGTTACCTACCGTGGAACCGATTATGTTGAAGATAAATTCCTTGATTATCATTCCAGTTATATAAATCTAAGACTAAACTATTAAATTTTGAATACCTCATCTTAATTTAACTCATTTTAATTTATTATGATATATTTATATTTAAAACTTCTAATTCATCCGTGGCATGGCAGTGACTTCCCTTTCGTCGTCTGCAGCAACTTGGCAGTTTCAAAATAACCACGATCTTGTATTGCCTATACACATCCATGAAATATCTGTACGAAGAATCGTAGCACAGTCCACGATCGTTCTGTATGTGCGTGTGTGAGTTTTAGTCTAACGTCGTTGAATTGCATTTTTCATATTTAATTACGTATGGATAGCGAAAGACTTAAAAAATTTTGAAATACACAAATGAAACGGCCTAATGATAAAGATGTATGTCATCCAGCACCAAAGATCGCAAATATCACCCAGTTTCTTTCCTCATCATTCGGCCTTGTTCCTGTAGCTATTCGGCGCGCGTTCTCACTCACACTCATCCTTCAAAGAGAGAGAGAAAACTTCATTGACCTATCAGGTTTGAGTTGCAATACAGTTTTAATATACATTATCACCATAAGAGAACACAAGAATTAATAATGATGAAATTTATTTATATAACACACCTATCATGATCATCAAAGCACATACTAGTAAGCAGAAGCACGCACACGGATTTTGACAACAAGTTTTTTTGCAGTATCATCTCGTGGATAGTTCTGTTGCGACATCAAGCATCAGTGGTAAGGAATAGGCAGTTTTCAAAATATATACACAACCATAAACCCTAAGGATGATGTCACACACCTACAGCTAGTGTGTAGAGCAATTGTTACTCAAGTCCTACTTTACCAACTTCACTGCTCTCTCAAAGCCCATGAATTTTGAAAAGACTTTATTCAGCATTGCCTTTCCTTACTCTACAATTCGTACAGTATAGACGCTGTGAGTCTTGTGGAAGTATAAGCACCAGCTCCGCTGTATAGTATTTTAATAATAGTACATAAGAATTAACATGCCTACAAATGACAAATGCAAGCAAAAATTATGCCTTTTAAACATCTTTCACTTGATCTAAATACAGAAAACTAAAAGTGATTAAAATCACAAAAGAGAAAGAATAGAATATGTATACAAAGCACAAACCTTCAATGAAGATCCCTGGTACAAAGATGGGGGGGGGGGTGATGTCTGAATTGACTGGGATTAAAAATAAAATTGGTAATTAGTGCACACAATACGCACACGCACACAAATGCATGAACATTTTAAGAACTACTGCACTTGTAGGGTATAGATCATCTTTACTTAAAAATAAATTTGTGCTACAACCATATCAATATTGTCTCATGCCACTTACGGATATATGCTACAGATTAATCTCACAATGGAGTGCCAGCGTCCAGTATTTGCTACTCCTGACACAAGTCATCTGTCACCACAGGACTTTGATCTTGTCTATGAACCAGCTGAAGATTCATTTCTCCTGCTTGATGCTCTAGAAAGTGAATACTTTTCCCTAAGAAAATTAAGGTATGGAAAAGTCCCTACATTTCTGTAGATGCTTTGGGGTTGACCTAGAAAATGCATGCATTTTTTCCATTTTATAAATATTTCATAGATGTCATTAATAAAATCTTTTTCATATCACTCCTAAAATCCTGCTTATGTTGTTTAAAAAGCTAGGGAACCATGCATAGCAATGCCTCATTTAGATTATTATTAAGATAACCACGAAAACTTACATGAGTAAGATAATCATGATTCATATGGTTCAGAATTCTGAATTTTGTGTTTCTAAGCCATTGATATGTATTCTGCTTTTTCGTCAGTGCATTTCTTGGAGATATAATATGTGTCTTGAGTACATAGTAACACACAGAGTGATGTGTCAGATTTTGTTAACCGTTTCTTTGGAACAACATCTTTGGTTTGATGGTGTTGCCAGTGATCTTTATTGATGTCTTTTAAAGCCACCCCTCACTACAAACCTTAGATTTCACATTTATGTAAAAATGCTAGTTTGGAAGGTTCAGATCCTGTACAATAGAACAACCAGAAAAGGGGCTAGGGTTCAACGTAAGGTAATTACCCTAACCTTTATTGTAGTCCCTATTTTTAGATTGTGGAAAAGCGTCATGGCATTTGAACCCTCCCAAACAAACATTGTACTAACTTATCTTAACAAATGTTAATTTATTTAAATGTGTTAGTAACTTTTAAAACTTTTATTTAAAGTATCGAATAATAGCTTCTGATGTGGGATGCATTAAAAGTTAAAAGTGTCTGAGGTACTGCTGTTGTTTTATGAAGTACAGGCCTACAGTCTGTGTGGAGGTTGGATGTGGATCAGGTATCTGTATCACCTTTCTTGCATCTATGTTTGGGCCTGCAGCATGTTACATGTGAGTGACATCTAGTTTTTATCCATAGCTTTATTTCTTTTAAATTTTGAAATACCTGTAGCTTAAAATTATAATTTGTTCACATTTACACATGCACACTTGTTGATGTTTATGCAGTTTGTTTCACCAACATGTGTATTTCATAAAATGGTTTCTTTAATGTTCTACCAAAATTATTTTCATTTTCTTACAATCAACAAGTCACACTTTGTGAAGGTTGGACTTATGCTAGTCAGTTGACTAATTGTCTTAGAAGTGCGTGGTGCTTATCATGTGTCCTTTTTCCATTTTGCATAGAAATATCTAACAGTTAAATTACTGTTTCAAGTTAAATTTGTATACATGCCGGATCCTGACCAGATGTCTTATCATGTTTACTCCTTCACTTATTTTGGTAGTATTTTATTTTTCATAGCTGCACAGATATCAACCCTTCTGCTGCTAAAGTGGCTGTGCAGACAGCTGATCGAAACAAAGTCCTCGTACATCCCATTGTTTGTGATCTGGTTAGTTGTATAAGATATTGAAAAAAATGATAAGATTTTATTTGTTTTGTGTGCTGAAATTGAAAGATGAACTGCAGAGGCAAACCATATCTTTCTGTGGAAGCAGCATTGATAATTACAATGAATTAGATAATCCATTTGGAAATTTAAGATTAGCATGCATTTCGTGATGTACATATCTATTGCAAATTACAAAAAAACTAGAGCCAATTTTGCATTTTGTTTGTCATTTTCGTGTTTAGCACATAAAAACTGATAATGACTAATTTTATTTCAGTAGCATGACTTTTGTAAAAGTTTGTTGACCAGTGTAATTTACAGATTACATTGTTAGGAGTTAGCTGAAATCATTCCCAAAGTTCTTACAATAAGGTCTCTGTGTGTTATTGCATATTATTCAGACCTAAAATGTAAGTGGATATATAACTGAACCAAAATATTTTTGCTATTAAGACAGATGCAATAAATGACCAGCTTCGAGGAAAAGTGGATATTCTTGTTTTTAACCCACCATATGTTGTTACTCCATCCAATGAGGTAAAATATGCACTACATGATGATCTTCCACAGTTTATGTTTAACAAACACCTTAAATATTGTCACAAAGCCCCACAACCAAAGCAGCATATAAAAATGTTTTTCAGAGTAAACATAAAACGTTATTTAGAACATCAACATTTTTTTAAAAGCCTTTCTTTTAATTTCAAACTGTGAAACTGTTGCTTGCCTTTGCAGCTGTTTTGTATATTGTAAGTCTAAACTCTTACTTCAACTGTTTTTTTTTTGTTTTTTTTAATTGGTTTTGTTAATTGTTTTCAAATCTTGTACCTCACTGCATGTGGTTCATTCTCCATCTCTTAGTTTGAATTTTGTTGGTTTTAAAGTTTGCTGTCTGCTGCATGTGTCCACCTGACAGATAACCATTAATATACGTGTTGTCATTTAGGTTGCTAATGGGGGCATTGAAGCATCTTGGGCTGGTGGAGAGAAAGGGCGAGAAGTGATTGATCGATTCCTTCCGCAGGCTGCTCAGCTTCTTTCACTCCAGGGCATTCTTTATCTAGTGATAATCAAGGAAAATCGCTCAGGTTAGCATTAGCTACATGATCAGCATATATTTTATATTTTGGGAGCTATTTTTAGCTGATTTAAGACAACATGAAGTAATTTTCGTTGTAGCTTACTGCAGCTGCTACTGGTTTATGACTTAGTGCATCATAAGGAAGTCTTTAAGCAACATATTATATATCAACAACAAAGAAGAAATATTGTGCCTGTTAATAAATTCCTGTTTAAAAAAGAGACTTAAAATTGTAGTGTTTATTGTGTTTTATTTCTTCCTTCCATAGTATTACAAAACCTAATGCCTGGTAACAAAATGAGCCTCACCACCCCACCCCACCTCTGCAAAAAATAAAATAAGCATATCTACATAGTGAATCTATTCATTCACTTTTTCAGCATCATTGTTAACAGATAGAGGCATTCAAACTGAAAGAGGTTGCAGTTTATCATAGAACAGACAGTTTATACCTGAGAGCTGGCAACAGCTGCAGATTGATCGCAAAGGCTTAATTATTGCAGTTGGTGCAAGGATGCAGACTATTTTATTAGCTTAGGATCACAAATTTTGTCTGATAAAGTCACCCAAAATGGAACTGCAACTTTAGGACCTGTTGAATCTTGCCATTAACTATTTTGCAGATGAAATAGAAGACAAGATGAGACAGCTTGGACTTCACATGACCACAGTGAAGAATCGAAGAGCAGGAAATGAAAATCTATATGTACTTAAGTTTACAAGGGTGACATAAAAGAGAGATGAAAATTTTAGGTTTTATCAATATTGTTCATACTAAGAAAAAAAGGAAAACATTTCTTATGACCTAACAAAGCATTATTTTCATTAATTACTTTGATGTAGTAAATGTAAAATGAGGAGGTAATCTTTGTGACATATACATATTGTAAATTTATAGGTCAGTATTCCCTCAGTACATCAAAATCTTTTTCAGATGTTGTCATAATAAAGACAGTTCCAAAAAGCTACTGCTGTTGAAATAGCTGAACAAGTTCCAGCTTTGAGCTGGGCATGGACACATCACTCACCACCAGACTTTTTCACACTGTGTACTCCTTTTGAACAGATTTTTTAAAACTGTTCTTATCATGCATGCCTAAGCAAGTGAGCATGGTATATAATACAGGAACACAATCCAGTAGCTGCTGTGCACAGCATAATCCAGTTTGTCTCTTGGAATGAAGCAACAGAGTCTGATGGAGAGCCAAAAAATAAAATAATGTTTAGGGATTTTTTATTTTGTCGAGCATGCTTATGAAATTAAAACAAAGATAGACAAAATAATATACATAGCACATTTATAATTTACTTGTACATAGCACATCTGTAATTTACTCTTTCTCTTGTAACTCTGATATTATCAGCATAGGTTGAATGATAATTTGAAGGAACATCAGAAGATGGGGCTTGCATTTGCAAATTAATGTTGAATATGAGAGAGTGTTAGTAGAGGTTATGTGTTGGTGTCAAAAGGAAGAACTAAGGTGAATCTAGAATCCCAGGGAATTATGTATATTAAATATTTTTACATTTTAAAAGATATGACTTTAATCATCTGGCTTCAAACATGAAAAAGACAAAACATAAACAGATGAGCATAAGGTTCCTTGATTTGTTTTACTTGAGGAATGCTTTCAACTGTGGCTGGCTGATAATGACATGAACCAAACAAGAAGCAAAGCTATGCAGTTATGAATACATTGTCCATGCAGTTCATCAACTATTTGATATAGTGCAAGACAATCATAAAATAAAAGTGACAAAATGTGGGCTGTACATATGAACAAAAAAGACCCTGACTGTAAAATTATGTGAAAAGACATTACTCATAATAATTATGTCCTAATGAGCATAGAAGTGAAAAGTACAGGCTGACTTGTGTATCTCTATCATAGTTAAATGATATTTCAATTTTAAAAATGTCAAATTCAAAGATGATATATCTTTCCATAAGAAACCCTCATCATATGTCAATGTGCAGAATGAGATAAAATCTGCTTTCTGTAGATTTCTCTGAGTTTACCGAGACTGGAATATGTCTTTTAAAAACAACCTAAACCTTACAAAATTATTTCTGATTTATTTACTTTTGTCGATCAAAATTTGAATTCTGATAATGAGAAATGATACAAGCAGCTAATAACTGCAAGGAAATAATAATTGTCAAAGCAAACTTATCTACCTCAGGGCTTTTACATAAACATTAAACTGTGAAGATCACTTACTGCCCTTGAGCCCATGAACTTAAGCACACCTGGACTCTAGATTGTAAAGGTGATGCACTGTCTGCAGTATCAAAGCTTGCTTGTTTATATATAAATTTGCACATCATTTTCAACATAACAGAAATCTCAGCAACTATATAATGTCATGAAAGCGACTGTTCATCAATTCCTTTTCTGGATCAAGCCCAGCAGCCGTCTCTTTCTTGTCCACTGAAAAAACAACACACACAAAAAACACCAGGTTAAGTCTCAACCGGAAAGAAAATTTGTATAATAATAATTTAAAAAGTTGTCAAAAAAAAGGTATTATTAAATATTCCTCTATGGCTTCTATGCCATCTCTAAAACATTGAGTAAAAACAGACAAAACAAAGGAAAAAAGAAAAAAAACTGCAAAGAATGCATTGTTGACAGCAGTTTTTCAAACCTTACAACCAATATCATACTTATTAAAGTTGCATGGACAAAAGGGGGAAACATTGGCTTGATATTTCTGCTGTCAACTGTCCAAGAGGAAACTTATACTTTTAATCTTTTGAAATGTTCACATAATTAGCTACTGAAGAAATTGAAAAGATTACAATTGCAAATAATTTTTCACCCAAGATGTGTCAAGGTAAGCTGTTATATCACTTACTTGCTCTTTCTTGTACATGGAGATGACAGATCTTATGGTTCACCTTCTTAATGTTATCTTTTTTTGCCCCAGAAAAAAAATGTAAATTTGCCAGTAGATAAAAAAAATGTGTAAATTTGCCAGTAGATAACAGCAGAAAACTGCTGTAGCAATCAGACAGGAGTCTAGTCAGATCACTTGGAGTAACCATAGTTACATAAGATTCCCAGCCCAGGTAATGCTTGGGGTTAACACCAAGGAGATTGTGGGGAAGTCACCTGTGACTTACAAATCTAAAATCCTTATATTAAAAAAAAATAAAAAATGCTGGACTTGGCAAATGTTGATCGCAATTCCATGGTACTTTTGCGTTGGAAATACAGAACCTAATTTCTGTTGCAATATACAGGCACCTGAAGGGTGTACTTATCACACTTAACAGAGGCAAACTGAAAAAAACACACAAATACTAAAAGAGTATGTTCTTGAATCAGATTTCAAGGATGAAATGTAAATGAAGATCTAGGTGTTTCTTCTCAATTAGTATGCATTGTTTATCTACACTGCCTAATCTTATATGACAAGTGTTACCCACCAAACTAACAGAAATGTTAATGCCTGCTATGGGACTTGAAACCCATGGCACAGAGTGCATAATGTGCAAAAACACAACCTGTAGTGCATTATCTGGAAAAATATTTACAATGCTTACCTGGGTAAGTTCCTTCCTGCTGCTTGCGACGGCATGATGTGTAAATGGTGACAATCAGAACGATCAGAACTATGAAGATGCCAACAGCAAGTATAATCAGCCAAAAATCAAATCCTGCTTCGTTTACCACTGCAAATACAAAGCTGTGTATGGTAGTAGTGATGGACAAAACCACCCATCAATAAAAAAATATTTATTTAGCTCGATCATGGTAGCAATTTTAGACATAAATTATATCATTACCTGGTTCTGTTTTTTTAGCTTCTAATTCCACTTCCACATCAATATGTTTGGTTTCAACAGGTGTGGTAATAACTCTGCGGTAGATGCCCACAATTTTTGTTAATTCTTCGTCAGTCAGGACTGAGGTGTTGATGTAGGCCCTCTTGCTGACTGCATCATAGGTTACATTAGGTGGGGCATTGGAACCTTCGTATGTAACGTTTTTGAAGATCCAGGAGTAGCGCATCTCACTCTCATATAGAGGGTCAGTGGTAGCTACAACAGTCAGCTCCACCCCATCTTTTTTGACCTGTTGTTTCTCATTTGGCTTAAGAACAATGCTAATGGGAACTGAAAGATCAAAACAATATGGTTAAGAGGTCTAGCAACTTTAATGCTCATAAATAAATATTACCATTATAAAGTATCTCTCCAGTTCTATGTTATTGTACTAAAATTTGTGTAAGTTCTTGAGGTGAACACCATTTTACCATGTTGATTTTGAAACAACTACATAAGTTTATGGTAACATTTAAACAAAATACTTTTAATGTTCCATGTGATAAGTATTTCCTATGTTTTCCTGTTCGCTAGAACTATTAAATGAAGGAAGATTATAAATACAAAACAAAAAGAGACAGCAGACCAAAGAACGCATACTGATGAGAAATCATCACTGGAGCAACAGAAAAAAAGAATGTAATCTAAAACTTGGAAACAGTAAAGCTAAAAAAATGTATATATATAGAAACTCGAGCAGAATGAACTCACCAACAACATTGACACAGCCATCATCCTGAACCATGCCAACACTGTTAGCCACTCTGCACTGGTAGCATGCAATATCTCGGTCTTTTGTCACATGTTTTATCGTCAAAATAGTTTTGTTACCATAGTACAGGTATTTACTTGGATCTGGGGAAAAATAAGGAAAATAAATGAATGCAAAAATGTGCGTGAAAACTTAATTCCTGCATCCATTTCTACATCTGCAGGCTAATCACAAACTTCCCAGCAAACACGCAAGATTCGGCCAAACTTGGACCAAGCTAGGCCGAATCTTGCGTATTTGCTGGGTTAAAGGTATTTACTTTTAGTCAGGTGCTCCTGACTTGGAACTCTCTTTCCCTAAAAAAAAATGGTGGTAATAGATTGGTGCTGTGGATAACTATAACAAATGGCTTACCATATGTTGAAGTCATTGAGTCTCCATTTCGGAACCAAATGGGAGCAATAGGCTTATCTTCATTGGAGGCAGACCTAGTGACACATGTGAGCACTACATCTTTCCCTTCTGTTAATGTTACAGAAGGGACACGTTGCACCCAAATGGGACGGGCTGACAATTCAAGGAACAGAATCAATTTATGTTCAACTTTCACATTCACATGTACATGATATTTTATATTCACACAGCTTTAGAATGCACTTGTATGAGTAGATTTGCACACACACACACATACAAACAAGCAGCCCCCTCCCCTCACCTCATGCTTTCAACAGGCCATGACTATATAGATATATCATTCAGCTGTTGCAAAATTACTTCACATAATTTATGTGTGCAATCCACATGGAAAACATTTACTTAAAAGTTTTTACCATGCATGCTCTCATTTTAAGTTCTCAAACTGCCAGAGAACCTGACATAACTGATTAAGAGAATCTAGCTGAGGTAGTGTTTTTCTATCTACGTTGCTGAGATAATCTTGTTCAAACCTGTTTCTCCAGATTCCCTTGTCCTTGAAAGTATCAAAGTTATTCTTGAACTTTTTTAACCTTTTGAAGGATTTCTTGGTATTCGAGAACTTTAGAAGGACCACTGTTCTATGTAAAACCATTCTTTTGGTACTCAAAATTCTTATTGTGTATTTATACACTTCAAGATGCTCACATATAATCAGTTCATAATGTCAAAAGATTGTTCAACACTTCAAATAAAGCAACAGTGTCTTAAGCCATCATGAATTTTACACTCTAATCGATTGAATTAAAAATACTTTATTTCAAATTAACCTAGAATTGTTATCAATCACTATATGAAAGTAATGTACTTAATTGTTGTCTCTGTTATCATTGTTTTTGTTTTTATTTCCTTAAGAAAATGCTAGCAGACCTTTCTAAATTTAGTGTATGGGTAATATTGTGTAGCATTTTCTACATTCCTAACTAACTGTTCAACACTATTCAGCTACCTATGATCTGCATAAACATGGATTTTTCTCATACTCTTCACTCACATGTGACATTTAGTGTCAAATTCCCTATGGCAGAGCCCAGTGAATTTGTCCCTCGGCAATGGTAAGTTTTCTCGTCTTCTTCTGTGACATTCATGATGAGAAGAGAACGGCCTTCATGGGTAATCTGGTAACGACCTCCATCTCCAATGGGCTGTTGGTGCTGATCAAGCCAAGTGATGACAGGCACCGTCTTGTTATTGCTGCCACCTGCTTCACTAAAAAGTGAAATTGTTGCATTTTAGCACAGAAAAATACAGCCAGGTGGATGAAAAGGTGGATGGTGGAAATTACACATAACAGATACAGTAGAGTGGCATGTACAATTGAAAAATACAGACAAAACTTCACAGTTAAAAGCCAAATACTTACTATCCACTGAAAACACACTCAAGTGTGGCATTTTTACCAACTTCAACAGTGAGAAGTTTCCCACTCGTAGTGTATTGAACGTGCGGGGATGAATCTGGAACTGAAAGATATTCAGCTATTTTATCAAAGAAGACTCACTTCATGACAGAATAAAATATTTTATTTAACAGTCTTTTTCAAACCTTTTCGCTGCAAGCACTTCTTTAGGAAAAGATTTTGGTGACATTTCAAGTTACTCTGAAGCATTAGTATTTAAGATACTTGGTGCAAATCCAGACTGGACACTTAACAGGCTAAATCAAGATCCAAGGACATAAACCACCAAAAACCTGACTTACTTGAGCTGCCATTGCTGTTCACTTGTAGGCTGTTCTCATTGCCTAGTTTGATGACTGAATCATCAACATTAGACATGGCGCACTTGTATTTCTCATCACGAGCAGACTGATCATCAGTCTGTGCATAAGAAAAGTGTAGCGAACCTGAAAATGTCAGCACATGTTCCTGTGAATACAGATTTCCCTAGGTTCTTGGAATAATTTTCATGTTTTTGCCTTCAGGCTGCTATATAGCATATTCACATCTATGAATTCTATTACAGATGTTCATGGGTATTTTTCTTCAAATAATTTTTATCTTTTAGATCTGCTCTTTTTGAATTTAAGTGTTTGGTGTGGTGCTGGTGGTGATCATGTCAAGAGAGAGGCATGTTCACATTTATCTATAATAATCTATTCTGTTTTCACATGATCAAGGTGTTCATAAGTAAATTTATAGAGGTCATCACCTTCCTGGTCGATGAATTTCCGTGCATCCATTAAGATTTCAGTATTTATCTGATCGTGTGTTTTGTACCATTTAAAGGTAGTTGCACCAAAGTAAGCTGGAAGCTCTTTGTCGCAAGGAAGCTTTATGTACATTCCCTCTTTTACATTGTAATGTTCTGTAGGTCTTTTTTTAAACTCGTCCACACCTGTGAATAAAATAGCACAATGTTAGCACACTCACAACTCATAAGCTGTCTGGGAAGGAAGGAAATTCTATCATATCATCAGAAGGAGTCTCCAAGATGTCCGAGTGGGAAGAGGTATAGATGTTGCTTCAGACCATCAGCTCCTAGTGGCAGTCTTCAAGATAAGCTGAAGTCATTCATTGATCCAGCAGGCAGACCACACCACAAATTTAATACTCGAATACTTCAAGAACAAGAAAACAATGGAAATGTATAACTGTGAAGTCAAGAATAAGTATGAGGCCCTTACAGGACTGACAGAAGAATCAGTAGAAGAACACTAGACAACGCTCAAGAGCATTTGGAAGACAACCTGTACAGATGTTCCAGGGAAGAGGGAAAGAAAACACAAGTAATGAACGACTCCAGAGACCTGGGCAAAGATTGAATCAAGAAAGGGACTGAAACAGAAGCTCAACCTGTGTCATGACCAGCAAAGAGAAGGAAAGTCTCAGAGCTGAATCCAACAGCCAAGCGAAGAGGTCTGTCAAGGAGGACAAGAGTTGCTTCCTCCCTCTATATAACTTTTGTGGACTTTGAGAAGGCATTTGACAGTGTAGACAGGTACGTCATTTGGAGGCTGATAATCTATGGTATTCCGCCTAAGCTCATAAACATTATCCGGGGGTTGTACGAAGACTCATCCTGCTAAGTTATCCACAACAGCAAACCCACTAAACCTTTCATAATAAGGACTAACGTAAGACAGGGTTGCATATTATCACCAAAAATCTTCCTGGTGGTCATAGACTGGAGAATGCACAAGGCAACCCAAGACAACAATACCAGTATCCAATGGACCTTCACCAAACAGCTAGAAGAACTGGACATTAGTCTTCTATCTCATCGGCAGCAGCATGAACAATCCAAACTGAGTAAACTAACAGATGAAGCAGAGAAGACTGGCTTAAATGTCAACAGAAAGAAAATCAGCAAGAAGAAGCTTCTAGGAGAGAACATCCTGCAAACAGACCGCTTCACGTATCTGGAGAGCATTGTCAACAGGGACGGTGGAGCGGACGATGACATCAAAAGCCGATCAACAAGGCCAGGCATGCTTTCAACAGCCTGTGCCCCATCTGGAACTCCCAAGCATTATCCTTTCGCAGTAAGACCCGCATATTCAACACCAGTGTGAAAGCTATCCTACTGTATGGGTCTGAAACCTAAAGAGTGACAAACACCATTAACAACAAGCTCCAGACATTTACCAACCGATGATTACGCCATATTCTGTGAATAAGATGTCCTGAAAAGATTTCCAACAGCAGCCTGTGGAAAAGAATCAACTAGAATGCCACTAGTCAAGACATCAAAAAACGCAAATGAGGATGGATAGGACACACCCTGCGCAAAGCAGCTGACATTATTGCCAGGAAGGCACTTGACTGGAACCCTCAGGGGAAGAGGAGAATTTGGGAGACCAAAGCAGACTTGGAAAAGAACAGTAGAAAGCGAGGCAATGGACGTCGGAACTACATGGACCCAACTGAGGGGAGGGATGCCTAAACCTGGGTCCGCTGGTGAGACGGTGTTGTGGCCCTATGCTCCTCGAGGAGTAACAAGGAATAAACGAAATTTATCGATATTATTTATTATTATGATGAATGTACATTGATGAGGATAAATCTGTAGAATAGATATAGAATTCAAAAATAGAAAAACTCCTTTTTTAGTTCTTTTCTCGGTATATGCCATTATGAAGGTGAGCACCAAACATTCATGTAGGTTAACACAACACATGCTCTTTCTCCCTTCTCTCTGTGTCTTTTGCACCAACATGCACATATGCACACACATAAACATATGCACACATACATACACAATTAGTAAAAAATAAATTTGAGAAATATAAAAATCCTTTCTTCTATTTATGATAAATATTGTGCTTGTACTTGGATGTCTTTTTTTTTGTGTTATATGAAAAACTAGAACTCTTTCGAAAACCAGCATTGGTTTTTAATGATAGCTATGAAATGTTTTAAAACATTCATTACATTCTGATTGTATAGTCAGTTTTCTTAAAATTCCTTTTAATCTTGAAACTGTGCCTTTCAAAATAACATTTACATGTATAACACTTATAGATGTAAACATAATTAAAGCTAAATGGCACTTACGAGCAACTCGAATTTCTACTAGTGGAGACAGTGCCACAGCTTTCTCTCCATTAGAAAATGTGCTTGTGGCGAGACACACAAATAGTCCTTCCTCTCTAACTGACAGAGATGAAATGTCAAGGCGTCCATCCGTTTCACTATAGTTGATGTGCTGAGAGTTGATTTCTGCCCCATTCCACTTCCACTTATATCTATATAGACATTCATTGAAAGAATTAATAACATATTTGTAAGTTTCTTCCTGAATTTATCCCTTCTTCAAAAGTTGATCTCAGAATTGCATTCCAAGTTTATAGCAGCAACATTATTTAACCAAAAGATTCCAGAGAAGTCATTTGAGTTAGTAGCAGACATCAGAGTGTAAACTGCCTAGCTGTGAGCTTTAGGAAAACATGGATATAAATGCACATAGTGTGCAGCAATGATTCCAGAGGATGCCAAATACAGTGCCTTTCACTTTCTTACAAGTAGAAAATCATGGATGTGTATGGAAAATTATTCATATATACTGTATATAATATAATGTAATGTATTGAATGAACTGAGTTACTTTCATCTTTCAGTGACTGACAGGGATTGGTGATACTCACTTAGGCTTGGGAGTCCCAGTAGCATTGCAGTACACTGTGACCTTTTCGTTTTGTTTATAGATCAATGTCTGACCTTCCCTTGGGCTGAGTATTGTTGGTGGCACTCTAACTACACTCAGGAAGGAAAATCACATCAGAAATTACAATTTTCTCTTTCTCAAATTAAGGGCACCAAAATGTATCCAATGGCAAGTTGTTTCTCCATTGTGTTTAATATTCAGTGCAATATCTGCTAAAACACGCATGCGCGCACACACACACACCATCATTATCATCATTATATAATTATTCCCAGCTTAATAATGAAGAGGAGTTTCCTGATGTAAAGAGTCTGAAACTATTTTTCGTATTGGGCAGTATGTTTTTCATGTAACATGTAAATGTTATCATACTTTCAATGCTATATTTCTTTAAAATTTCTTTCATTGTTTCAGATTATTTCATGTTGGCAAAGGGGTCAAGGGGGCAAAAGGGAGTTTGAGGTGCTTGTTGCATAGATTTTATTTCCTCCTTTATTTCATGTGGAAGAAAGTTTTTAATTTAATTTGTCAGTTTGGTAATAGGTGATATTTATGTAACACACTTGTCACAGACGTGCGTCCCCTGACAGGAAGGAAAATGTGTTCAGATCTCTTTCTCCCCTTGTAATTGTGGCGGGGGGGGGGGTGAAAGGGAGCCTGGGTGCCCGGATGGTGGTTTGCACGGTGGACTGTTTTGTTGGATGTCTTGTCGCATGTCTTTTCGCGGAGACCATTATCGTATCCTAGAGAAATAACTATTAATAGATAGTCTAGACAGAGGACCTTGACCCTGAGTGCACGGACGTGTACAGGTGGATTGCTGTTTGTCTGCCGAGACCAACGCTTAGCCTCCTGCCACGAACTTGTATTACTGGACTGCTGGCAGACGACTTTTTCACAGTTAACGACTAAAACGAGGCATTAGACTACAAATCTTCCGGTTTATGCACATTTTTTGTTTAGGCTCGCCGAGACTAACAGCGGAGAACTTCGCAAGCGGCTAAGCGTTGGTCTTGGCAGACAGACAGCAGTCCACCTATGCTCTTGCGAAGTTCTTCACTGTTAGATACTGACAATCGCATTGTAAGCATATTATTATATACCAGGGGGCCGGAGAGGTCGTCTGTACTGGCTCTCGGGGGCAGTGTGGTTCTCTGTGGTTCTTTTACGTAGCTGCTGTGTCTTCTTTTGAATAATTACCGAGTTGAATTACTTCCATTCAACTACGGTGTGCTCGATTTATTCTTAGTGCTGAATACCTCGGATGCCAGAGTGCTTTTAGCTGTCTGAGTATATGAAATTAAGTGTTTATTTTCTCTTGACTTTGACTATATATATATATGTGTGTGTGAAATTCGTATTTGTACCATAGCTCGGGGGCTCTCGTGCCGCCATACCTTTGGTTTGTGTCTTGTTTTTGAGTAGAATATATGAATATGCATTAATAATTGTTCTGTTTTTTTTTTTTATAAATTTTTTCGTTGAGTAATTATATTTGTGTTTTAGACAGCCTATAGGCAATTGTTTGTGCTTTGTGCCCAAGTGATTTTGTGCAGAGTTCCTAACACTCACTCACGCACACACATTTATATGTTATGAAGTTTTAACACATTTTCTCTTCAAGGGGCCAAGGCATAGTTACATCCATGTACGGACTTCCTTTACGCCAATGAAACTGAACTGGCAAGGGCAAAGATTACTACACCAGGAAGGTTAACTTTAATCAGCTTAAACTGTAGAGCAAAACCAAAGAAAATGCCCTACTACAAAAGTAGGTTTTTATGTAAGTAACATGGTTTAAGAACAGTTGTACACGGGTTTGCTTCTCCAAACTCTAGACCATAATTTACAAGTTGGATGGGCCTTAGGGTTACTTTCTTGGGTGGAAACAGGAAAAAATATACAGTCCCATGGTGGAGAAGGACAAATAATTCAACCATAACTGTCTTCTGTAGCAAAGGGATGGCAAGCGTTTTGGCGCCATAGATAAGGGAAGGGCGCCACAAAATAAAGAAGTTCTCAAGTTTCTTCCTAGCTTATTCCTAGTAATCTGCCTTCCTTACTTCCCAATCGAAGGGGTTTGAGGGGCTGTGAGGTACTTTGAAGGGTTACATTACTGCTGAATACGTACAAATCCAGATGGATGAGGTGCAGGGGCGGGAAAATTATGGGCAGCCCTCTGAAAACTCGCAAGTGGCCCATGCAGATCCCACTTTTATCCCCGCTGGAGTAGGAGTAGAGCACCCCTAAAGAGGTTTATTTATCAGCTCTTACGAGGCCCAAGAACTCTTGCAGGCTGGGAACACATATGTGGTAGAGATACTTAGATGGCAGCTGAAGGCGGGTCTGTTGACAGCGTTGGTCAGCAAAGTTTGTGTTTTCCAGTGGGGACGTGGGGAAAAGGAACACTCATTAACCTTCTAGGAGGACCCCAGCAGCACCATCAGGGTTGTCCTCTAGTAGGACCTGGCACTCATGGCCCATTAGCCCTCTCGGTGACTATAAAGGAGATGTGCAGTGAGAGACAAAGAGAGATGGGCGGACTAGTCTTGTTGTAGCAATCCACTCGGATGGTGTTGAAAACCATTTAACACACAGAATACACATCTGATATAACTGTAGCTATTTTCTGCGGTAAAGAAGCATTTAAACAATGTTTTAAATTATTTCTTGCGAAAAGATTTCCTCGTGGTTGTTTACTTCAAAATAATTAAGGAAGGAAAATTAAGTTTCAGTTTTCTGATAGACAACCTATTAGCACAAGATAAAAAAAATGCTCATAACCCACACACTAAGGGCATTTAGAGAAAGGAAACATGAGATTTATAAAATGAAACAGACCTCCTCTATAAGGGAAGAAGACAAAATAAGGAAGATAATAATGAGGAAGGACAAAAATCGAGGCGGCATCAAGGGAGAAAGTAACTGCACGTGAGCATCGACAAGAGAAGTGTTTTAAAACGGTAACGGCCATCCCGTAAACTAGTCCAGGTCATTAGGGAGTGAGGTTTTCTCGGGACCAGCTAAGGGCAGTGCCCATCTCCTCTCCCTCACTGCCTTACCTTCCCCAACAGTCTTTGGGGTCAGGTACGCATTCCCGATAACTGGCTCGACTTGGGGAGGTGAGCTGTGCTCGACGGGTATCGAACTGATGCACTACTAAATTCGGAAGCCAGCGATCTAACCACTCGGTTATCCATGCATTTTAAAACAAAGAAAATGAATGCTATAAATGCATATAACAGAAAATTTGCATGTGGTACAAACACATTTATCGCCAAGACGACCTACATAAGCTGGTCTTCTGTTGGAGGTGGTTCTGCTAAAGCTGGGAGACCAATAACATGTAGCAACAGGGGGAAAACCCCCAAACGACCAAGTGGTTATGCTAGTTATTAAAGTGGGGGCAGCAAAAAGGATATGAAATAAGAAAATCGCGCTAAGATAAGATGGCAGTTTGGTAGACATCACTGAGTAACACTAACAAGATGATAGCTACAGGCCTCCTGGGAGACGTTTTCCATGTTATTGTTACCAGAAAAAAATGGTTTTGCTAGTTATTTAAATGGAGGCAGTGAAAAGAAGATGTCTGGAGAAAATCGTGCTAATATGTGGCATTGATTCATACAAAGTCGACTAGGTGTCAGATATGTCAAACTGGAAGTTTGATTGTGATTTTGTAGTCTGTACAACCAACAACCTAGGGTAGCAAGAGGGTTGATTGATACAATGTAAATCTGGGTGGGAAAAGCCTCGTTGTAATGCATGCAAGAAAATGTGATCAATCGTTACTTACTTTCACTTTTAGCATCTTTTACTGAGACTGAGACGACAAGCAGCAGCCCCAGCAGACACGACACCATGTTCATCTTGTTTCGATAACCCTTGATTTCTGACCTTATAATACTTTCCTTCTCCAGTCACTTTGTCTCCCGGGTCTCACGTATCCCTGTCGTCTGCGCGATTTCTCCTGTGGCTTGTCAGATCCGCAGTTTGTTACTTCTGTCAACAACAGAACATTTCTGCTGTCAGTGAAACTTTTTCAATAGATACCTCTAAAACACTTAACAGTGACTGGTCATGCAAATCTTCGTCAGATAGTGCAAAAGTGTTTCCGGAACTGACCAGCGCGAAAGAGTACTTAATGATAACTGTGATGGTGTAGAGATGACCTGATTATTTCTCTGAACTACTCTTCCCTTACATCCCAGCTAGACAACTCCACTCCTCCTTTGATGATCGTCTCCTTACTCTTCATGTCACCAGAACAACAACATATTCAACAAATATGGCCACGGGATTTTTAGTCACTGTGCAGCGAAACAATGAAACTCCTTTTCCATATCCGCCACCTACCCGCTATTGAATGCTTTACATGTGCACTGAAAACGGAAACTTGAGTCATCGCATTTTCCTTATCTCAAAAAATAAATAAATAAATAAAAAATAAATAAATAAATAAATAAAAAGGTTAAACGATGAGAGACTTAAAAATTGTTTAGAATGTGCTGGTTGATGATCTGTTTAACGTGTGTGTTAGAGAAGATACATAAAATAAATAAACAGAATGCTTGTTTTTTATACTGTAAATTTGTATATAGATGGTTTTGTCAACATCTTACACGTATATTGTAAGAATACTCACGTAATTTTTTGTGTTCCTCGTGTTGATCACAAGGCGACCTACAATAGCTTTTGCTAAAGAATACCAAAGTTTCAAGACCGGGTGGAAAATTCTGTCTGTTGCTGCTGCCGGACGGTCCCCCCTACGCCCGGACCGGGCATGGGACTGACCTGACCTGACCAAAGTTTCAGAAATTTCGAAAGGAACACAGACTATACCTCCAGCCAGTAGCCCAGCCACACAGTTGGCCTCTCGATGGTCGAAAAACACTAATGACGAGGCCAGGAGAGAAGGTCTGTGTTCAGATCCTCCATTGAGCCCGCTGAACTTTTGCTTCCTTTTCTCGATTTGTATCTCGAACTAAGCGCCGGGCTCTCAACTGCAATGTATCAAGAGATGGTGTACTTAACAATGTGTTCTTGTTTCTATGTCCGGGGTCTAAGTCCAGATTGTCCGAAATCGAAACTAGTTTCCCCCTTTCAGATATGTCTCATCTTTAGCTGCAATTATCCTTCCACCATATCCGCTCTTGTCACGTTTAACAGCGATGCCAATGTGCTCTTGTGTATAGAAAATAGAAAATAGAAAATGAAATGAAATTATTTATCATCAGACCACACCTCTGCAGCATCATGTCGATGGATTGTTCATGTTCATCTTCACGGAACACAGTAACAGGCACAACCAACTTTTTTTCAGCTTTTGCCAACTGAATTCACTAAGCCGCGTAAACCAGACTTCATGTACGTGTTCTTGTTCTCCAATTATTACAGTAATTTCTGTTTGTAAGATTGCTACAGTTCATTCTTTATTGACGTCCTTAGAACGATTTAAAAACACTAAAGATCCCTCCATAACCTCCTCACAGTGTTTATATTTAAAACGTAGAACTCAACATGTCTCACAGCTTGATTTGTGGTTGTCTGTTCGGTTTAATCTTTACAAGATTATTACTGTCAATGCAAAACAGTCTCCAACAGTCTCCAGGTAACAGTTCAGTTTGTCTGATTTGGCCATGTGTGAGACTAACACCGAGGTACGTGCACAGAGGAAAAGCAGACAAACAAACATAGAAGAGTGGACAGATGTACCAAGCTAAACCTGCTTGTCGCCATTCAGTGAAACCTTTGTCGCTAATTTCGTCACTTGCTGTACCCGTATGATTCTTATATCTGCCACCCCTAATGACCATAGGACTGACTCTGTTAAGCTGTTTTCATTGCTCTTAACACATCCTGCCTGACTTCCTACCAGTTCTGTTGATCTCCCCGTCAATGTCCGACCTCTTGTCTGTACCAGAGCTAAACAGTTTGAGCTTTTTTTTCCAGATCGCAGTGTTTGTAACTGACCGCCCGACTCCACTCCTTCCTACCAGCTTTGCAGATTAACCTAAAGAAATATTTCTTGTGTGAATCTTTCGTAACTGGCATGACCTTTTCCCAGCTACCTTCCCCCCAAATCCAGGGATGGGCAAGCTACTTTTAATTTGTAGCCGGCTAGGCTACAGCTACTTTTTTTCAAAATGTAGCCGGCTACACTACAGCTACAATTTTGCAAAAAGTAGCCAGCTACTTTGGGCTACTTTTAAAATGTAGCCAGCTTCTTTTGGCTACTTTTAAAAGCGTGATGTTATAACAAGTTAGCAGTAGCCAGCTGGCTGTAGCAACATACACAAACATCAAACATACACACAAAACACTATTACTTGTTTTACATCCCTGCCCAAATCAAACCTTCCTCTTAATTATTTCGTCATGAGTTGTATTAATGAGCTACTTCAGATTTTTTATTTGTGTATTGTTGTTGTTTACTTCCCGCTGGAGAGTTTCTGTATTGTTCTCGCACGTTTGACTGTGAAGGAATGGCGTAGTTTAAATCTGTAATTAGAATGCGATTAAAGTTTGAGGAAGGCAATGATAATAATATTATTATCTTATTTACAGCGCTCGACCCGCGAGAAAGATGTTGTGCGGAAACAAAATGGGGAAGTAAGCAGCTGAGGGGGCGCGAGTTGTCTGGCCCTGTCCGTTCTGAAACAAACTTGAAAACTCAGACATCCTCGGAGTCACGTACCACCTACGTGCATGAAATTTGTGTCTTGTGTGTTCAAATCAAATCAAATAAAACTTTATTGTCTTGATTGAAAATTTTCTTTAGCTCACGAACACATATAATATGATGATCCATACTTATACAGACATTTATATAGATAAAGGAAAAAAAATTGTAGCGTAGAATGATGGACCACATGACATCCATACGACAGGAAGCCAGTAATGTACATACAGGAAAAAAGAATATCGTTTGAAGAGTACTGATGATCGTGGAAGAGTTAACCGTTTTTGTTGTTGTTGTTTTGTTAATAAATGGCATGGTGGTCTGACGCAGAAACTACCAAATGTGCCCACAAAAATACAATGCTCCGCACACAGTCAGACGCAACACAGTATCATTTGTGTCCGTCTGTGTCAAGCTGATGTAAGCAGAAATCAAATCAAGACGACACAGGTATCACACAGGTATCACACAGGTATCACAGTCTCTGGCAGATCCACGAACATCACGTCCATGGGCAGATCTCTCTCTCATTCAGCCATGGGAGTGTATAGATCCGCTTGGTTGGGGCGACACTCAGTCAGTGAAGAAATGTGATTTTGTCAGCCAGAGGGTCTTGGTATGCCTCAAATGTAGTCAGTTTCTGGTATATTCTCTTGAGTCTAGAATCTCTGGATGATACCAGTGTAGAACGCACTAACGGTTGCATCGCCATGTTGAATGGTCGCGGTAAAATTCTTCCGTACAGGACACTGACATACAGGAATACGATACCTCACACAGTCAGACGTCTTGCAATACCACCTATGTCCATTCACGCACGAGCCGAAGGAAGCAGAATTCACGTAAAAATCCAAAACAAGTCAAAACGTACAGGACAAAAGTGAGCCGGGGTCAAGCCACAGAGTAGCGCCCCCTGATTCAGTTCAGCAAACTAACCAATCATCAGAAAGTTGCGACGCGCTTTTAAAGGTGAAATGTTTCTTATTTATCTTATGACTGTGTAAAGCTTTAAAGTGCAAGATAATACTTTTGAAACATTTTTCCAATACCACTTTTCCGTTCTTGAGAAACACCAGAAAAAAGGCAAATTCATAACATCCCGTTTGTTCACAGAAATGTGGAATAAACATGTGGCGTGAGTTCTCTTGTAGGGTGTAGCATGGACCACGTAATGGACTATGTGTACATTGTACAACCTGGCCCCGTATGCATGTAGACCGGAGAAGGGGTCTAATCGGTAATAGAGCTCATCCGGGTGGATAGGAGCGAAAAATTCGTATGCACGAGAGCCCGGAGAAGCTGTCCGGTCTGGCTTCTCGCGTATAAAGTTATCGGCGACCCCGGGGCTGTGTAACTCGCTATCCGGGAGGAAAAATGGCGGCCTTCACTGTGTTTACTAGCAACAACGTCGATTGCCCAGACGAAATCGGGTGCTTTTGGTGACAGATCGCACCCGTTTGAAGTGTTGGATGAATTAAAACTGTATTGCAAACTTCATTTTAGTCGAGAGAACATTCTAGCGCTGACCGCTGTAGTGGCATAAGAGATCGCTGTCACCAGTCGGCAAGGCACACTAACATCGTCACTACAAGTGCTCATGACTGACGATATTTTGCCACAAATATTAAACTTTCAAGAAGTGTGTGGAGAATTCACTGATGTAGACAAATCAACTGTTATTCGTACTGTGGCGAGAGTCACCGATGGTTTGCATCGGCGAGCACCTAACGGAATTTCATTACCGGATCAAGGTTGTGCGGAAAAGACAAAGATATGCAGACACATCGGACCTGTGAATTTTCAAAAGTAGTTGGATTTATCAACAGCAACTTGATTTCGGACTCCAATGGAAAATAAAGCAAACTTATACATAATATTAATACTTGAATTTGTAAGGCGCTTGTAAATGTTTGTTGAATGCACCACACGTGAAGTATTGCAAAACAAACCTACAGTACAAAACATGTAAACAAGAAACATGTAGACAAAATGAAACCCTAGAAATGAAAGGCTCTACATACTTTGTAATTTCATTATCTATTCAACTCTACAAAAATTTGATGACCAATGTAGAAATAATTTATCACTTTAATTTACTCACAATCTCAATGCCTAAAAGTTCCATTCTTTACTGACATCAACAAATAAACAGACCCTTATTAGATGAGCTAAGTTTGTTTACTTAGGACGGTAAACTAGAAGAAATAAGAGAATATGTATGTGTTTGTGGAGGTGGGAGGTTTACATATATATACATAAGTAAATATGAGTATATGCGTGTGTGGATGTGGGTAGTATATCTATAAGCAAATGTATGTGGGGAGATTTACATCTATAAGCAGAGATGTGTGTGTTGGGGGGTATTAAA
>SRHC01002730.1:0-48406 GCA_004794325.1 Pomacea maculata
CCTAACCCGTTATTTGCAAGACAAGAATAGACTCCAGTGTCTTGTACACGTGCTCCGTATAATGTGTAAGTCAACATGCTTTTTTCATTCGTGTTTGACACTGTTCCCCCTAAAACAACTCTGATCTCTCTCCCTGTGTCCATTTCCTAAAAGTCATAAGCAAAATCCAAATGCATTAGTAAAAGATGTTTATACATTTTTTTTCAGTCGCACTTCTAAAAGTCGAAGCTTCAAGGGACCGATAAGAAAAATCAAGTTACGGAAGATTTGAGTTAAAAAAGTTCGTCGAAAAAAGAACGTTTGTTTATTGTAGACGTTTAATTTTAATCCAATGTTCATTTTTTGTCATTCTTTTATAGACACTCCGGTGTAACGTACTCAAACTTCCTAGCAGGACTAAACGTCTCAGTTCAAACTTTCGATGGATTACTAAACATTTTCTTGGGTTTATTTACCGATAAGCTTTATTTTTCTTTGCTTCATGACGAGACGTTTGGTTTCGCTGCTGTGCCTTCGAATAGTTTGCTGATATTTTCAAAATATCATCGGTCGTGGTATAGAATAGCAAACTATTCGAAGGCACAGCAGCGAAACCAAACGTCTCGTCTTGAAGCGAAGAAAAATAAAGCTTATCGGTCATGTGAATCTTCGATTGGCCTTTTACTTGAAATAAAAGTAAAGGACGAAACATTATAACATGGCAAAAGCAAAATTATGCAACTCACAATATGCTTTGGGCTGGTTTTGATAAATAAACCCAAGAAAATGTTTAGTAATCCATCGAAAGTTTTAACTGAGACGTTTAGTCCTGCTAGGAAGTTTGAGTCCGTTACACCGTCACCCTGCTGACATGGAGTGGCGTTTACCACACGGGTGTTTCTCACAGAAAGGAGACTATGGGAGCGCAGGTTTGATGGGGGAGGAGTACACGATTTTACACTTTCCCATGTATTTTCAAATGGTTTCCACGTGCTTATCGGCTTAAAGTTATTCGAGTTGTGAAAGATTTTGGCTAGGCTGATTCGAGCTACGAAAGTTTAATATGCATTGCTTTAACGGGAAACCATGCCAAGTGATGTCTAAAATTCGAGAATGTTGACTTACGGAAGGTCAACTTACAGAAGTTCGACAGTATCTTTAAAAAATGCATTATCTAGATGAAAATTTACTGCTATTTTAACATCATTTCTTTCTGTTAGTTTTTATATTCATTTTATGTTGTAAAATCTTTATACAAACCAGTCGAAGTTTAGGCTTTGGTTGTCCATTTGCCTGGCAGAAAATGTTTACTGACTCACTTTCATTTACGGTGGCACTTCTTGACTGTGAGTTTATTTTTACTTCCACAAACGTTGGCTGATCTTTAAGTAGAAAAAAAATAAGTTACAATCCCTTTGAATATCATAAAAAGCAGTGAACATACGTTTCAAACATTTCCAAACTTTTTCTATACCTAAAGCTTTTATTAAATATCACATCTCGATTGAAGTATTCCCATATTAAAAGAGGTCAAAATTGTTAACAATTTTTTTTTAAACTCAGCACATTTAGCTTAATACTCTATGAAAAATCGTGGGACAGCAACTGAAAAAGCCAGAACACTTTTTTTCTTTCCCACGCTCACATCAGCTAAACCAAAAGCAACATAGAATAAAGACAAAGGTTGTGGAAGATTCCAAGAGTCATTTCAAACCAGATATGTCTTGAAAGTACACTTAGTGTCTAAATGGGTGTTGCTGAGCAAGATGACATGAGCAAATTATCTTAAAGACATAACCCAGAGCAAATAAGAGTGGTACAGAAGAGTAAGGAAGGAATAGTAGTAAGAGCTCGTAGAAAGCGGTGAGACCTACTGCAGGATAGGATCAACAATTAACACTGGTGTCTATGAAATGTACATATTAAACTATACTGCAACTGTATAATAGTTAGTGTATGCATGTGCTTGCAACTACTGCAAATTGCATATAAGCAAAGAAAAGCAATGAAAGGCGGCTTTACCATAGCAGTAGACCATGTCAACACCAATGTTTTGGCTCTTTCAACCTTGATTCCTCAAAAGGCCAATAGTCCGTGATCTACAATATGCCGCCCTTGACATCACACACATATATATATACAGTGCGCTTTAGCAGAAGCTGCTCATAGCAAACGGCTGTTTATCGTATTTTCAACCATTGTAAAATATGTCAACATTAGATATATATTGTCAGTTGAAATGATGTATATTATTCTGACTAACGGAGGCTGAAATATTCCCCAAATATCTAGAATCCTTTACAACTCCATTCTGATAAATGAGATGATATAGGTATGTGCACAATTAAAAATTACAATATACCTTGGAAAACGATCTATTCATAATGTATCTGTTATTCTGCTTCTCAAACCCAGATTGTTAATTTTCATTTTTGTGTTTCTAAAGGGTATGGAACTTTTTATGATATTTATAAAATATGTAATAAATAGAATGGTTTGTTAATTACATTAAGATAAATAATGAGTATATATTATTATTTAAAACAAACCTTATTTTCAATGTCAAAATATGTGAAATTAAACTATTCGTGGTGCGCAAAGAATGCAGTATTAATTGTTGTAGCACAAAGCAGTATGAATAGCAGAAGTAAATTAAACAGAAGAACTGTTAGAAGCACGACAATAAAAGTAGTAGGAAAACTAGTGTTAGAACAAGCAGTGTCTCGGGTAGTATGTCTGCTTTTTTGGTCACATCTGCAACAATAACATACGTTTACCCGTAAAACACTTATTTAAAACTAAACGACATAAAAAGGATGTACTTACATGTAACATAAAGAGTGTATGTTACCGAATTTTCAGCAGTATTATTCCATATGACATTACACGTAAATTGAGTTCCATAATCAGCAGATGACACGATTGCTCGGGTCAATTGAGCAGATCCCGTAGTGTCCCACTGAACCTTCCCAGGGGGACTTCCCTGATCTTTGGCAAAGCAGCTGCAGTCGAGCGAGCTTCCTTCTTGAATGTATGACGAACAGTTGTGAATCGGAGAATACATTGGTCGGTCTGAAAAAAGGTATGTAGGTAATTTGCTCTGTAATAAATTTTGAATCTTACAACAATTAACCCTTTTTAATAAGACGATGATCTAAACTCACTATTCTGCACAAAACTTAACAAATTTGAATCGAAATTCTGCCATGAGCAAAGAGGTACTAAGATTTCTTCATAACAATGTTGTGTGTAAAAAAATTGCAAAATAGTGACTACAAAAAAAAAATGAATAAATAAATAAAATTGGGAAAATACTTGCAAATAGTATCGGTTCCCACAAACGATGCAGAGACATTGGCGCCACCAGGACCAAGAATCGCCCTGTAACTGTACCGGCCTTCAGAAGGGAAGACACTTTCAAAGCTGCAGTTACCAGATTTGTAACTGGTTCCTGAAATATTTGAAATCTGCATGGGGTAGCTACCGACAAACGTGGACTCAGATACTTCCTGCAATGAAATATTAAATAAAGTACAAAACATCCATCATGATATAAGAAATGTAAGCTAATGGTATTACAGACCTTATTTTGGAAGATTACTACGAAAAGCATTAATTGTCAATGTAATTTCAATTTACCATAAAACAAGGCCATACATGAGTTTTAGATATATATATATAACTGGCTTGTATACAGAGCAATGTAATTTACAAGTTCAGAATTATATTATATATGTGTATATGTGCATTCTAGCGCAATGTAGACCGTGTAATGTTCTGTTTAGTGAGTATCCGAGCTCACTGTATTCGTGGAACGAGTGAAAGACGATACAATCCCGGACCTATTCTATCTCTCTTTCTCGTCTGTTCCACCGTCTCTTTTTGTCTCAAAACCACTCTACGGTGTTAAATAGCAGTTCCCGACAATTTTCTTTTTTTTTTATTCCTTTTTATGGTTACTTTTTAAAAATTTCCTTTCAATATTAAATTATAAAAATGTAAGTAAAATTTGATATTAGATGATGGAAACATCCAAACAAAGATGCCCATAACCAGACAAATAATCTTTTTTTATGATAAGAAAAATCGGTGTGAATTTTTAAACTGCTTTAAACGAAGAGGCGAGACATATATACACCATAGCACTTCTTTACAAAATCTAATGTTTATGATATGTATTTATTTTCTTATTTGTTTTTGTCTTGCTTTCTCTTCTCTTAGTGTAGAGTGACTAGAATAAGTCGAACCATCATCATCATCATCATGAAATATCTCAAACACTCCAAGAGAGCAGCAAATTTAGTGAAAAGGTTACTGGTTTTAGAAAAGTGTTGCTCACCGCTTTGCTCTGATAGAACCAGCAGAGATATCTGTTAGCTGTGGATAGAATTTTGGAAACGGTACAGTATCCACCTACGATTCCCACTTCTCCGTTAAGATAAACTCTGCACGATGCATCTTCAGCTGGATCTGCAAGAGTATATGTTTTATTAATGCTAGAAGGATTTTCTTTTATTGCTACATACTTTGATTTCTAACTGCGAGATTTTATACAGGAACATGTAATTAATAGTGATTTAGACGGCACTCGTGATTTTAACAAAAATTAAATGTTACCTAGACACTAAATAATAGTTTTTCATTATGTTTATTGACATAGTTTACTTTGGTTGAAACTAAGGTACTCTTGTGCTCGTTTTTGTGAGAGATATTTGTATAAAATGGGAATGTGTACAGAATGCATTTAGCAAAACCATGTTGTCGCGGTGAAATCATGGTCATTATTTCTCATGATTGATCTTCACTGAAATGCACAGTAATGTTATGCATTGCTTAATTGCTAATATCATCTTGATGTCACCAGACTAATGTTATTATGCATGATAAAATGTGTATTGGTGCGTTGTTGTACAGCTGGGTCTTTTGTTTTTGCTTTTCTATTAGTAAATGACTGAAAACCTTTTTGTGTAAAACGATTTTTAATACTTAATGTTTGATAGACTAGGGTTTTACAGTGATAGACTAGGTATAGCAAAGCTAGGTACTCACAGACATAGTCAAGCTGACATGTTTCTTTGTTTTGACTGGATCCCACCTGTGCTACGCATTGGAGTTCCTTTGATGCAAACTAAGATGCATCCGAAACATTGGTAGTATCAATGGTAACGGTACTGTCTGTATCTGAGATCCTCCTGATTGTAAACATAGGCAGAGAACCAGTGGAGCAT
This sequence comes from Pomacea maculata, assembly GCA_004794325.1. Taxonomy (NCBI): domain Eukaryota; kingdom Metazoa; phylum Mollusca; class Gastropoda; order Architaenioglossa; family Ampullariidae; genus Pomacea; species Pomacea maculata. Next base: position 5,208 of record SRHC01002730.1, read on the forward strand.
GCTGAAGGTGTAGCATTTGCATGCAGGGGTGGACATGTGCCAATCCAGTATTCACCAACAGAGTCTGACAGAACCCATGTAACATTGTCTTCAACACTTAGTCCCGAGCAGGTCAATGTTTTGCTGGTCATTGCCATGATCTCGATATATCCGTCTGGTGTCTCACATAATTTCACTGTTGATGTAAGCACAGTCGTTCATGATGATTAAAGAATAATCAGCTGTATGCATTTAAATATTGCCTACTTTTGTAAGATATATGTACACATAGTTGTATAAATGTTGGGTAGGTGAGAATGTAAATTTGCAAGCGTGTGTGTGGGTGTTTATTTGTGAGCATGTGTATGCGAATTTTTAATTTTTAACGTAAACATGCAAATATAAGTAAATACATAACACGAACAAGTAAAAGGAAAAAGAAGCTATATATTATTTTTATCTAATCAATATAAATATCAATATATCTAATCAATATAAAATCAGTAAAGAGCTCAGAGAAACATACTGTTTTTTAACATCTTTATTCAACATGTACAATCATACACATAATATTTCACATTTTCAGAAACACACATATATACACATAGAAACAACACTATATGCACACAAGTAAATAGAAATAACAAATAACAATTCAATCAATGTAGCCAATGTATTATAATCATCCAATCTCCCCCTGATATCCCTGCGCAGTAAGGACGCAGGTGCTTCACAAAGACTATTGAACACTTACACTAATTATATTAGGCTTGAACATTTGCTGTATGTGGCAGTTATCTCAAATCCGCGCTGTTACTTTTAAAGTCCCCATTTCAAATAATACTTTAACGGGACCTCAATAAAATCTTTCCGTCCAGTAAGCAAATAATAATTTTAAAAGCAAAGATTTGATATTGCAGTGATGTCGGTCCTGTTGAGAGTTCCTAATATCATCATTTTATGTAAACTTATCCCATTAAGAAATCGCACTTTGTATTTTGAAATGTGATAGAAATCAGATATATTTAATTAAGGAAGCAGTAATGCGAAGTGGTTAGTACGCTTCATTACTGAGAAGAAGATAAGTGATTAGAAGTCTGCTTGGACCTGTGACTAGACAACTCTATAACCGGAGGCCTATTTGCAGAAATGAGCATCTGATTTGCTAGGAGTGGTAAAGACCGAATAATTAGGTTGGTCTACGCTTTTTTGTGTCATAGTGGCCCAGGTTAACTACATAATGGCCTCTAGATTATAGAATCATTTATCCTTTTCATATTATTTTTACTAACGGGTAAAATTCTTGGCTGAGTAAAGCAATCTGCAAATATTTCAGCTGTTAAATTTGGAATTATTTGGATTTTTATAATAATGTTAAATAAAAAGGCACATATTACCGTGTCGAACTTTCTTATTTAATCTTCAAAAAAGCAATCGTTTTCAAGTTTGTATTAAATTTACATATTCACATTGACCAAAAAAATCTTGATAGGAGTGTTAACAACTAAAAAACATACATTAAATTCTATAATATTCATCTCTAAAAGAAAAACATAGGTTAACACGAAAAATTAGGAAACACAAATATTTTTATTTAAAATAATCCTTCAAAGGTTAATAATTACATGAAAGACACGATAGAACATTAAAAAATAAGACAAAGTTAGAACAAATGCTTGGTTATATAGATATTTCAAGACCACGTGTATAATTCCAAGATATGCACAGGCAAAGTCCATTTAATACAAATAGCTCTCCTTATCGGTCCTTATTCGTGATGTTATGTTTTTTAACTTCATATAAAATAATTACTAACAATTTCTTTCTTTTTTCAAACGATCTAATATGCTGATCTTTCATCCAAGGATGTTCTTCTTATGACTTTGCCATTAATAAAAATGTAATGTTTTGATCAGCAATCGTAGATGTATTCGTAAATGTAAATCTAACCATAGTAAAATTATAGTATAAAAATCCAATATAAATTAAAATTATACACATAGACATGGGTAGTGTATAACCATACACTATAAAGATGAAAGATGAAAGAGGACAGTGAACTAAGTGCGCGTCAATCGACGTTTTAATGCTGATGCACAAAAACAGGATTTACTTCATTATTTACATTTTAGTCGAACATTGAATAATATTTACATGAAATATTTCTTTTCCAAAAAGGACAAAAATGTTTTAATAATATTAATATGATCAAATAATAAAAGGAAATTATAAATTATTATGATGTTTAAGAATACTTTTTAGCATTATCCTCAATGATTTGCATCTCAGTAACATTTACAATGTTTTTATCGGTCTCTTGTAATAATCGGTTTTCACATTGTTCACCAATTTAACCCTGTAAGGAAGTCCTATGCCCGTGACGTCACCTCTTGACCTGATCTGCCACTTTGTCATTGCTGAGCACTCGCCTGCCTAATTGTTGCATATTCCGTTGGCTCTGGTTGTGGTGGCGCTGATTTCTGCGAGGTGGGCGCATTTGAAAACACAACAGTGGTGTAGAGAAGGCCTTGTTCGTTCCGACGTTTAGCCTCTTTTGCCCCGTTTCCCTAAAACAAACGATAAAATGATAAAAACTGGTAGATTAACTGATACGTCTTATGTTACATTCATACACTTTTTTAAACGACGTCGGAAAAGATAAATTAATGTGTTGTAACCGCAAAGCAACTTTGACATTATAAAAAACTAAAAATTTATCTTTAGTAACACGCTTGGACTTAAAAAGCTTTATTACACAATTAAAAAAGTAAAAAGTAATGCACATTCTTGTTTCTCTTTTAGCTATGCTACCCTTTCTATTGCGCATTGTCATTAAGGATCTCTATTTTTTAAACAGACGATTGATATGTATATATAAATGAAATTTGTTTACATTATTGATTAAAATAGAAAAAATTTTTAAAAAATAATGAGATAATAATTCAAGAACCTTCTTTTTCCCTTTATTTGTAGTTTCTCCAGAGAAAGCCGCGTTTTCATATGCGGATTCTGCTACAGGTGACATGGAAAGAACAGCCCCTGAAATTTGTTTGTACTTCATAAGCGGGAGACAATCTTGCTATTTCAATAATTTTACAAACTCTTTTGTTTCAATGGAAAATCAAGGAAAAACATTAATACGAATTAATATATTTACACTACATAATATATTGCTGGCTTACATTATACAGCATATCACATATAAACTCTCTCATTACTAACTAAATAAGAATGCTTGGTCACAAGACACACGCACAAGTTGCTCTAAGGTCTATAGCAATATGTGGGTTTTATGACAATAGTTGTAATGAAACAACCACAAGCACCCCAACCCCCAATCATTCATACCGCAATCTGAAGGGCGAACTGTCTGTTTTGAGGCCAGTGGTTGACTGTCACTTGAATCATAGATGACATTTGTAGTTAGCACCTCATCTACACACATAGTTATGAAACGTTTTTTGTACATTAGGTCATGCAATGAGACTAAAATTAAATCTCATGCTGCTTAAAGCACTACTTTATATTTGTTCAGACACATTTCTTATTGCAGTTGGTAGCGATACAAATAGCAAAAATTAAAAATGCCTTTTCATATTATTTAATATTGCGCGGGAATTTGACAGAAGCTATAGTTAAATATATGTAGGAATTGTTTTAAATCATAATATGCACACAAAAAGTCTATTGCTCGTACGTACAGTGAACAATGTAGATTAAACCAATTACAGAGAAGTAATAAATTGCAAAAAGTTATATTCATCGGATTACATGTACGTTTGAACCTACTGACTGTTTTAAATGCTCAACCATATCCACATAAGGGTTCCCAGTCACTTATCCCCAGACACTTCATCCCCAACGCTTCATCCTTAAAATGAAATTTTAACTATAAAAATTATGAAGCCAGCGAAAAATTTAATTGAAATTCAAATAATTATCTTCATATAAACATCACAATAAGTTTTACAATTAAAATACTTTAACTAATGTTGTAGATGTTCAAATGACGTTGAAGTTAATAGCATGATTTAAATATTATTAATGTATTTCAATATTTATTTTAATTGTAAAACTTATTGTGATGTTTATATGAAGATAATTATTTGAATTTCAATTAAATTTTTCGCTGGCTTCATAATTTTTATAGTTAAAATTTCATTTTAAGGATGAAGCGTTGGGGATGAAGTGTCTGGGGATGAAGTGTCTGGGGATTAAGTGTCTGGACACCCCACATGAGTGCCTAGAAAATATATTTATAAAAACAGAACAATGTATTTTGTTGGTGCGATGGTGTTGATCATTTTTGGTAGAACTCGTGTAACTGAGCAAGTGATACTGTAAACGTGTGTGTGTGTGAGAGCGAGAGAGAGAGAGAGAGTTGAAAATTAATCCGTAAAGATTTGCACACTACCTACCTTTGTCGTCTTTGTTGGATTTCGCTGTGTTCTTTGACCTGTTTAGTCACAAGAAAATATTTTTAATGTGAGTAATCAGTCTGATGACCGTATCCTAACTATTCTTGTCATCAGAACAACGCATGGTCTTTGTGCAGCAAACCAATGGAACTCTTTCCCTTTCCATACCCCATGTCTCATTCTAGTCTTAAACTTTAAAATCACGCTCCTTACGAGTGTAAGCATGCTCTGTATTACCATCATTGTCATGATTCTTATTAATATTTAACACAGAGGTTTTTAAGGTTTCTTGACAAAAGCAGTTTTTTAAACAAAACCACTCACAAAATATAAAAAGAAGTAAGTGTTCTAATGGCGCTGTAACAGTAGTTTCTATATTCACACATAGGTAAAAAACACAAATGCTATGGAAAAGCAATGTTAACTGGCATCTCGCGCCATAGAACAAAACCACGAAAGACCACAATAAACAAACAAATAAATATAAGCAAAGGGCAATCGACCAAACAGGGGCAAGTAAGGCACACAATAAAAAATATTAGAATGAGAGCAACATATAAACATAATTAACGAAAATCACGTTAAGATACGTGCAAGAGACCTATACAAAGTAGATTTAGAGGGAAATGGAGTTTATAGTGTAAAAAATAGTAACATCTTTCAAGGAAAATACATGGTAATGATATGTCCGTATACTGCAGGTAGCTGCATGCCACTAAATGGTACTTACGCAGGTTTATTACTGTTGTTTCTCCCTGTAAAAAGTGAATTTAAAGGAGGTGAGTTCCAAATCATTTTTCTTGTATTTATCTATATATAAATATTTTTCACAAACGTTCTGTGAAAATATCTTATTAAATTCTGTTTCTCATAAGAGCATCAAGTCAAAACGTAAGGTACCTGTATTTACCAATAGCATATTCAACGAAATAAATCATGAAAGTTAGGAGACTAGCATTTCAAGAAAAATATTAGTGAGCACTGTAAAAGTAATCGTTCTAAGCACACGTACCTCTGCGTCTTAGCAACAAAATGACGGCTACTGTAACTAAGCCAATGACAAGAATTCCGCCAACAACAGCGCCAGCAATTATACCGGCAGGAGATCCGTCAGGTGAGTTGATGGGTGATATTGCCTCTGTTGTTGCTTAGAAAAACATGAGCGTAAATACTCAACAATTAGAAGAGGAAGTTAAAGATAGAGAGCGTGTCCATAGACCCAACGTTTTTGCAAATTTTAAAATTCACGGTTAATAATGATCAAAGTAAAATTTGGAAGTTTTTTCCCTTTTCTTCACGTTTTCTCCAGGGTGCCTTTATTTAAGGATTTACAGTTTAAGTTTTGTTTTTGTTAGTCCGATTAGATATTTGATAAAATCCAACTATTACTTCTTTTTAAATTTAGACCATGGAAGAAACACAACAAGAACACTCAAGTTATATGCGTGTATTTTCGAAAGAAAAAGCGAATGTTTTTATTTGTTGAACGTTTCTCTGTTACTTAAGTGCTGCCCATGCTTAGGAATAACCAGATAATGGCGTCAGTTATTTTGCCATACATATTAGTCTTATAAAGTTGCGGTGTACTACTTACTTCTGTTTTACATGTTTGAAACATCCGCTTTTTTTTCTCATAATTCAATATTTAGCTGTTTTGCACACTGGTAGCTATAAGTATTGGTTTTATTCGCTTTAATGTGTGTTGTTGCTGTTGTTGTTGTTGTTGTTGTTGTTGTTGTTGTTGTTGTTGTTGTTGTTGTTGAAGAAGACGCGATGTGGAGCCAAATTCTCCCATGTGGATAACATCTTAATGCGCTGCAAACAAAACACTACAAACAAACCAATAGTCAAGACCACAGTGCGCTTTAGAAAACAGCTAGTGTCATGGCAACAAGTACATGGATGAATAAACTAGGAGTGGGTGGAACAGTGCTCTTGATTATAAAAATATTTCTTAAAGAGATGGGTTCTAAGGCCGGATTTAAACTCTTCATTTGTCGACGCAGTTCAAAGAAAAGGAGAAAACAGTGAGGTCAGAGAAGGAAAAGGACTGTCTACCGAGTTGTTTCCTTCGTTTGATGCGTGACACAGAGAGGAGGGAAAGCACACGGAAAAGAACGACTCGGGTGGTGAGGCGTCATCGCCCAGGTATGTTAGGGCAGGGCAGTGATGCAAGCGGTAGGACAGTGTGGTGATCGCACCACAGATCGAACTGGCAGCCAGTGAAGGTCCGTTTGGTGGGTTCCATGCCGACCGACCACAACAAGTTCTCATTTTACCGTGTAGTCGGCATGGATCCCCACCTGGATTAACGGTGTCCGCCGAAGTTACGGCTCTCCACGTGGAACACTAGACATCTTGTTTACCAAAGGAGTCTGGAATTCCCCTATCGCGTCATGGCGTGGTGTCATTTCGTGGTTTGCGTCACACGGTCACGTGGCCTCCCCATGATGCGTCACTGATCTACTTATGTCAAGAGTATACAACTCTACCTGTGCTGTAACGAGTAAAACGAAGCTTGATTTTGAACCTTGAACAGTGAACCGTGGTCAGATAACAGCATATTGGAAACAGAGAGGCTGTTTATAGATATAAATTTATCATTATGCACGATTAACTCGTAAAAATATGCTTCCGTTTATATGTTGGTTGTGGGATAAGTTGCACCACTTAGATGCTTACGTAATACTACTTCTTACAGGTATTTGGCACAGTCGTTAAAGAATGGATCACAATAAACTCTAAAAACTCTATAATAATATAGGTTTTAGTGGTTATCAAGTGGCTATGTAAACTCGTCAAGTGCGTCAAAATTGTAAAGCCTATTTGTGTTACTTGGAGAAGAACAATAGAGACATAGAAATGTTATGCACTGATAACAATATTCAGTTTCAATGTGCAGAGTTCAAAGGTCGTAATGTCCCCACGCGGTTGTTAGCAAATGACAAAGAATCTTTTATGAGGACAGGAATCCCAAAAGCGCGTGATAGTTCAGGATAACTCTGCAGGATAAATTCAGGAGGTGCTAGTTTGAACTGATCAACCCGCAGGTTTCAGCTAAGTGTCTATAACGAATTAATGCTGGAATCATGTAAAATGTTAGATAACACAGTTGTTGCGACAGAATTGAGATTGAGCATTAACAAAACTAAAGATCTTAAGCTGATCATGAGGGTCCAGCATTGATGGGAAAAGAGTGAACTGGCATCAGATTCGTCTGGTTCAAACCAAGCCGATGAAAAGTAAGAAGCAAGTACATGTCAACATTACAAAGGAGAGATCTCTCTCACAATAAATCCGTTTGACAACTAAGCCCATGGTACACAGAGAGAAGAATCGGAAGGTACAAGCAAAGATTATCCAAGAAATAGTTAAACAAATGCCAGTCAGTTGGCCCTTGACTGACACCTGTGGTTGGGTGGATCACATGGATAGACGCGGCTGACAGGGCCGCCATTCTTGTCTATTGAAGGCGTTAATCAACAAGTCCTGTAAAGGACGACCAGTCTGTAACGTTTTTACGAAAGAGTGTGTTGAATGTGTTTGCGAGCGCGTGTAAACATCTGCATGTAAACCACGCTCGCCGCACTCTTTCACCTTTTTCAGCAAAAAGGTCCGGCCAACGATTAACACATTTAATGTTTATGAAATAAATTAACGATGAGATGAGGATGAAACAAAATAAAATAACGCTACTTCCCCAGCGTCAACCTCCTCCTAACGTTTCTCAGACGGGCTGGCAAGATCACTGACTGGACCAGCAGGTTTATCCACTGAATAACTTCACGCAGTTCGTGAAGCTAAGGAGAGATTAAAGCCGTATCGGCGAAGATGTTATATTCCGATTGAATTATTTACTGCACCACACTCGGAATACACACGATAATACTCCACTGGAAAAAAAACGTTGGATATCCGTTGCAGACAGTTAACCACACACTGTTCACTCACCACGGAGCTCTGCACTCTCCAACTGCTTGGTCCCGACTGTCCCGAGAACCGTTAGATCTCCTAGGTTAACTCGTTCTTTTCATCTTCCTGACCAATCAGGCACCCTTAGCGACCAGGTAACTAGGACGACCTCCTAACAGTCTTTCTTGGAGACTCTGCCAACCAATCACAAGTACTACATGGCTCTCCATTGCCTACCGTCGCCCTAGTTACACTGTGCTAAGCTCATTTACGTCATTCCATCCATGACGTAAAAAGAATTAGAACTGACGCAGCCTCCGCGCGACTTCCCTCCCCTGACATCAAGGAGAATTAAAAATAAAATGAATCTAATTAGATTCGCCTGAATCGCGAATCGTTACACAGTCTAGTCATTGACGATTGTAAGCTTTGGTTATTTACGACTTTTTTGAATAGCTGTTCCTTAGCATAAAAAAGAAAAAAAAACGGTGGTTAAAAAGCCTTTGCCAAAAGATCCTTTTGCCTAGCTTATTATTGAGATGATAGTATTTCCAAATGCTGTTGTTCATATTTCCCACTCTGCAAGGAGTTAGCTGTGTGAGAATAACAAAAGAGCTAACAATGACGGGAGCAAGCAGGCTATCTTATTTCAGTCTGAGAGTTGTACATCTGTGTTATTGAAGAAAGAAAATAAGTTATTTTTAACTAATTTCATTTTCATGCAATTACGGCTCTTAGTTTTCCAGCCAGTGTAATGGTTGAAATTACGTGACCAAGCACATTACATATTTTCCATAATCGTTAACAAAAGAAAAAAAGACTTTTGGTCATTTAAAGAAATCTTTTCTTGATCAAAATCCATCAAGTAAAACAGGAAAAACCAAAAATTCACGAAGTAATACGACAGAGACGAACACTATGTCCAGTCGCTTTAGTTCTCTACCATCCAATAACTTTCATCATACTGCACTGGAAAATATACAAAAATATGTGAACTTACCAAGAATTGTTGTAAAACATAACTGCCCGTATACAAAAAGGAGAAATGTGTTGTTAAAATCTCTGTTTAAATCCAACTGTGTTATGCAGCCGGCCGTGTTTTCAGCGGCGCAAAGTCTAGTTTTACCTATACAAAATATCCTGACACGTGAGACTTATTTTCTGAAAAACTTACCTGACGTTAGTGTAGCTATCAAACCTTCACATGTTCTGATTCCAGTATTAACCCTGTATATAGTTCGTGTCTACAAGAAATCGCTTTACTGCCTTTGAAATTTACTTTTGGCACATTTTTAAAACTTAAAAGTCGTCAGGTTTCTTTGTATCTAACAAACTCTTGTTTACTTCTTTACACGAGAAGAAATGCGTATTTAAATAATTCACTCTTACACATGGAAATCCAGCGTGAGCTAGTAGTTTCTGACAAATACCAACGTTTGGCGCAACCGGCCGAACGCGCTTGTGCTGTGTAGTTCCAATAAATTTGTTACATTTCCTTTAGAATCAAATAACTTTTAAAACCCTACACAAATACCAGTAAATGGATAAATGACTGGTTGACATATTTCCACCCACAAGAAATGTAATTGCTCTGGAATAAAATCATCGTCTTCTTTTCGATACGTAATACAAGACATGCATTTACCTCTCTCAAAATACGAGAAACAATGACATAATGCTGAGTACTATCACTATTATTAAGCTATCTCCAATAAATTAATATTAATATATTATGAATTTCTACAGAGGTTTTGGTTCTGATGCACTTATGATGTTAATTTTTGCATTTGATATTATCGTTGTCGATTTTTCGTAATATATAAAGTCTAAACAAACAAACAAACAAAAGAAAAAACAGCGAGCAAAGTTGGAGCAAAAAAAGACAAACACAATCCAAAACTCTTTTACAAGAAATCGTGATAGAGGTTTACGATCTTATAGGAATGTTATGAAGAGCTTTGAGTAAACTTGTATTGAGTCTCTGCTTGCATTAAGGTTTTGATCAAAGGATCAAATTTTAAAAAATTAAGTAAAATCTATTAAAAAAGAAAAAAAATATCAAATAGACCAAAAAAAAAATAAAAAAATAAAAAATACTCACTTGTTGTATTTTGAGGCTTGGCCTGAAAAATAAACTCGACTTCTCCCAGCCCATTGCTGACTCTGAGTTTGTAATAATCAGCTGTGTCTGGTGTCACGCTGTTGACAGTGACTGTGCAGGTGATTTTATAAACTACACCGGGGATAGACTTGCACTCAGCACTAAATGTATCATCATTGGCTGGTCCTTCATTGCCGGTAATATTCGGTCCAAGATGATATTTGGTCAGGTTCACGGATGTTGGGTAAGCGATCAACTCAAAACTCTCTGATTTGCTTTCGAAAATACTGGGCACTGAAGAATTGGATTGTGAAGGAACTCTCCTGGGTTTACCTAGGGAAGAAAGTGCAAAACCTTCACTCACCTAAGCTACGTGTTCAAGTGTCAGTAATTTAAAATACAATTTTATGCAGCTTAGACAAACATTCGTTAAGAAGTTCACTTTACGGCACTGTAAAAAGGTAAAGGTAGTCCCGTAACCTATCTTTACGATATTTTGGGAAAATAAGTGTTGACTAAATTTTTTTTCGATATCATATTCTTCTTTTAACTTCTACTGTGGGTTTACACAGACTTAGATACTTATTTTTGACATCATGTTTATTACAACTATTTGTTCTAAAAAGAAATATCAATGATAAATTTAGCTTCCAGATTAGGCATTTCCTTTTACACGAACATACTTTTAATTGGTTAATATTTAATAAAAAAGGAATATTATAAGTAAATATTCTAAATGCAAAATGACAACTTACATTTGACAAATAAATTGACAGACTGATCCTTCATCCTTCCACTGTTCGCTGCTGTACACCTGTATTCGTCTGAGTCACTGCACTGAGCTACTACAACAGTGTGTGTTACTTCTCCTCTCTTGTCCTCTACAGTGATGTTTCCTTCAGGCGATGTTTTCAATATACTGTTGTCACTAACTTTAGTAATAGTCATGGCTGGCACTGGCCTGCCATCAGCCTGACATTTCATCGTGACAGTGGAATTTTCCATAACAGAAACACTCTTGTTTTTGATGTCATTCATCGTAAAGTTGACCTCAGTAGGTTGATCTGTCATCAATATGCAAAAGAAAACAGAAAAAGAAAACACGTAAATGGTTTTTGTTGCTCTTTTAAAGGACTGGTTCTTAAATCAGAGGCTTACAAATTAATAAAGTATAAAAGATACAAATGCAGATTCAATTTTGCGGTAGAATAACATCCAAGCCTCTATTACAGTGTTGTTATAGTTGTCAATACTATGAACTAAATTTTACTGTTTCCATTGATGCAAGTTACGTAGCATTAGTATTACTGAATCCAGGTACACATGTGTGTGACATTGTACTGCGCGCGCACGTGTACGGGTGTGTATTTAAGAGCTGCTTAGCAGTGGTAGCGGTAGTAGTAGTGCATGCCTGTTCTTTAAACAATTCAATAAACTCTTTTTCTAGGCCTAGTCGTAATAATGGCCAAATGGATTTTAATATCTGGAAACTCACAAGCTACAATGAGAGTGTAAGACACAGACTCTTGGACTGTGTTGTTCCATGTCAGACGACACACACTCTGCCTTCCGTTCTGCGATTTCTGGATGTCTTTAAGTAACAGCTCGCTGGAATTGTTGTCCCATCGTAGAAATCCGGGAGGATCTCCAGAGTCACCAACGAAACACCTGCAGCTCAAGGAGCTCCCTTCAACTAGGTACAGTGAACAGTCGTGACTTGGTTTAAGGCGAGGAACACCTGAAACAAAGTCAGAAGTAAATCAAATAAAAAATAATGCATATGCCAGTTAGAAAACTAAATGGTTCAAACTTCCATTCAAATTCCTACATGCAGAACAAAATATGAAATCACGGTTTTAGATATAACCGTCTGTCCATTACGATTACTGATTTTCGTTCACCAAATAGAAGGCAGTACTTTGTAAACATTTTAAGTAGTTTTTTTAAATTTTATTTTTAACGTGTAAAAGGGAAGGAATAATTTTCCAAAGACAATTTTGTATCTTAGATCATTGAGCTAATGACGAGGTATATGCAACCAAAACCCCACCTAAAATATGCACATCGCAAACGGGACATATCTTCTATATCGATGGATAAGAGAATAAGGAACAACTGCAAACTTGAACTGATTCTTGCAACTCTAAATGTAGGCAGCTCAATTGTGTGAGTGACTTGACTGTCGAAAATGTGAAACTTGAGGATTGATATTTTCAAGTAAGCATGCACATGAAGGAGGCGTCTATTAAAATTCGCTTCCATTAATTATGTTCCCGATTGCAGGTAAGTGCTTAAATATGCATTTATGGGCTTTGTTCTTTGTTTGAATAAGTTGTGTATTTGTAGCGTTTCCTAGCGAGTAGTCATCTGATCCCTATATCTCACAACTTCTGACTTCATCTGTTTTCATATATATATATATCAAAATTCATCGACATTCCGATCCATTTTTTTTGCATAAATATTCAAACTAAATAAAGTAAATAATCATTTGTTCAAATATTCACATGTAAGTAATAAATATTCATAAACTAGCAAATAAAAGTACAAAGGGTAATCTTAAAGGGCAAAGAAAACGCAAAAGGAAATTAATCCACTGACTCCTTTGTGGTAAAATGTCTAGTTGCAAAAATAACAATGTACTTACAATCCCATATAAAATATCCTTCTGGTCCAGAATACAAACACCTGCATTTTTGTTATTTTTACTGAAGAAAAAAAACTGTTGCCTTTCAATGATGCTAACAAAACTGAGGCAATGGTAGTGTCGTTATTCGTTACAATCTATAAATTAATAACAAAACGGGTTTTCATTGCGTATTATCGAAACACTTTGTAGCCATGCAATACAGAATTGAGGAAAGACACTGCAGAAATGTAGCTTGCAGTTCACATGGAATTTAATATAGTGTCAGATAAGGAGATCAGCTAAATTGTGCAGACTACTGTTTTTAGGCCACACATAAATCTTTTCTAATGGTTTCAACCTGAACGAATGTTTCTATGTGCAGCTGACTATCTGACACTTTTATGGAAGTGTTTTTTTCACTTTTTTTGCTGTTTATCTGTGCTTCCTTTATAATAATGTTTGTATCAACATTTTAAAAATCTCTTCTAACAAAATATCTGTAGGCTGTCAGCTATTGTGTCTCTAATCTAATAAATGCATTTATCTGCTTATAGGAAGGAATAGAGACTGGCGATGATGCATGTCCTGGAGCTAGTTGTATAACCTGTTTCTAAAACTTAAAGTTGTTTAAAGAAGCAAATTTAAAAAAAGTTTAGAGTATTTAGGTCATAAAATTATGTCAATAACTCAACGTGCTTAAGGAGTTTTTTGAAATATTAATAAAGACGAGAAACACTGACAACATTGCTTATCAATCAAGTAAAACTTACGTATAGTGTTACTTCCGATAAAGTTTGCCGAGACATTTACATTTCCAGGAGTGATGGAGACCTCGTACGTGTACTGCCCCTCAGACGGTAAGAAGGAGGTGATGTTGCAGACACCAGACACATAGCCGTCAGGTGAAGTTTGTGTGACAGACATTTGTACAGCTGGTAACAGGACAGTGGTACCTGACTGCTTTCAAGAAAAACACAAAGTGACAGATGTGACAATACTTAAAACCATGGAATCAAAAATATATTTCAGAATACGTAATCGTTTTTTCAAAGTGAAAACAATAAATACCTAGTTTTAAGATTTTTTTACGAATGCTGAATTCTCTCCTAAAACCAAACGTCTTGGACTAGTATTGTGTCATTATATTCGTCTAAGGAGCTAATTTATGTCACTATGTCATCACTTAGGTTTGCGAGAGTTACGAGTTCTTTCTTTGAACACACAAAAATCTATCTGTTCGTTGGCTTTTACCTATTATTACAAGAATTAACAAATAAAAAGCTTAACATTTATAAATAAAAGCTACATCATGTACTCTTTTTCACATTTGATTATGTATGTCACAGCACTCCAGTATAAAACGGGGTGTCGACTGGACACGAGCAACAAAAATTGTCTACCTCGCCTTAGAACGAGACATGACTGATGGCTGCCTAAATATTTGGAAGGATGAACCAACGCTCTGATTTCAGCCGTAATTGCCCCGGAATCTCTCAAGACTTGTTTATTCCTGCTTCTGATGATAAGAGGATAAAATTTCATTTGATCAAGGAGTGTTTCGTCCGTTACAAAACACAAGATAGCTTCATTGGTTCAACATGGGATATGCTGGTAGTTGTTGTGGGTGATGATGGTGATGTTGCCATTTTCTCGCGAACAGTTATTGGCGCAGTCCTTAGCTATGTTCAAAACCCTGACACAAAATATTGTCTTATGCCTTAATGGCTCCTTGATGGTCATTGAAGGGTCAGTCCTACCTATTCTGTAATTTCCTGATAGGGTTCGTCGGATCTTGGCAAGTCTATATTGAAGGATGAGGAAGCACACGTGGATCACGTGGCCCGTAGGCGCGAAAGGCTCATAAAGACCGGCGATCTAATGGCCTGTAGTGAGATTAAGGAGATGTCTATCAGTGAGGCGCTTTGTCTGAGTGGACGATGGTGCTGGCACATGGAGTATTACTTTTAAGAGAAGTTGCATAGATTTTAGTGTAAGCGGACAGCCGAGTGGTTAGAGCGCTAGTTAGAACTAAAAGGGTCGCTGGTTCGATGCCTGAATAGCGCAGGAACTGGTACCTGACTCCGAAGAGGGTTAGAGAAGATAAGCCAGCGTGGAAAACGAGATGCGTACCACCCTCACTTAAAACTACATCTGAGAAAGACACTCCCAATTATAAGAAAAGGGGATGACTTTTACCTTTACCTATAGTTTTAAGATTAGCCCTAATATGTTGGATGCCAGGTATACAGGCCAATGTCGGGCCTTTTTTGTGCTTCAAATCTGGAAAGGTTCAAATACGAAACAGTCACTGCTCTTAGCCTTGTCATAATTTCACAAGTGGTTTTCGGCTCAGATTTGTTGCCTGTCTAAATTATGCTCCTTCCCTCTCTTTCTGTCACTAGAACGTCTCTCTTTGCTTCTCTTTCCTCAAACGTGCTTCTGCTTCTCTTTCTCTAAAAATCTCTAAGTGTAATGGTCATAACTCTCTATACTCTGTAATGCGTATTTGGGTAGGGACTCACTTTTCTTCTACATGCGAGCTAATTCTGCCATCTTATCGTATATGTGACTACATAATTAATTCATAAAATATTCCTAACATAATGAATAACAGAATATGAACAGCTGCTCACAATGCTGGTGCGATCAGTGATATGTGTCTACATTCCATGAACAGATTATGCCTCTTAAAGACTTTTTTCTGAGGGTTCAGTGTGGGACACACAGCAGCATCCATGTTGTTAAAAAGTAAATTATTTTTATTAGTTGTAGTCACGTTATACGAAGTTAGTTATATTTTCCATCAAACATATGAATCACATGAAGAGCTTAGATACAACAAAGTTAATATAGGCTTTCACATTCTTTACTCCCCTTTTTTTCTTTTTTTACAGTGTTTACTTCAAAACCTAATAGCTTTATTTTGATATCGGATACAGACCTGAAATTTGGTATAGTTTTTCTTTATGCATATCTCAACATTTCAATGAGGGGCTTTAAAAACTGTTTAGAAGTTTAACACACTGTTTTACTAGCTCATTAAAAAACTAAGTTGATTTTGCAAGTATTCCCTCATACGATTGTAGAACTTTTTTTTAGGCAACTGTTTCAAACAGAAATGCGTGTTTTTTCACAAAATTGACGGAGTTATGAGCTTTTCAAATAGTTTGTTTTGGCGCCATTTTAGATTGTTTTCATCGCAACAGTGTGATAAGTAAAACCACTTTTGAACTCCAATTCAAGGGAAAAGTGGTTGATATTAAACAAATTAGCGATATCCTGTAAAACGTTTTTTTCCGGAGGTGGCTAGCCATAAAAACCAGGAGTATTACAACATATTGGGTTGCTTTATCCGGTATTGAACTCCTGATTATTATCACCTTTTTCAATTCAGAGCATCTATCCGTCTAGTGAGAGCTAGGAAAGCATTACCGATCAAGATCGCCCTGTCTTCAGGCTGGTGGAGATGTAAGCGTATTTCCATTTTAGCATTGTTATTTATGTCATTTGCGAGTAAATGCAGTGGACACACATCGCATGCAGATTGTTTATTCCACTCTTAGCAGTGTGTACTGTGTGGAAGTGTTTTATTGTTATGTGGTTGTTCTGTATTTGTCAACCCTAAAAGGGCTTAGTAAAAGGTTACGGTACTTGCTAGTGTTGTAAAGCCAGCTACGACAAGGGAAATCACCCTAGCATGAAAAGTAACTGGATAGGCGACGGAGCGAGACAGCGTTACAAAAAGATATCGTTAGAGATTAGAGTTCTTATGTAAGGGCTTATCATTATTCGTTTTAAATGTTCATAGACACTAGAAACAACGTTAGCGGTAGCTGTCCTGACCGAGACGGCAAATACTACAAGAGAAACCAGGCCAGCTAAGACCAATATAGCAGCGGTAGAGGTAGACGACGAAGACGCAGAATCCGAAGAGTGTAGAGTTGGTAAGCAGAATTGACACCAGGTCGAGCAGAGCAGCCATACCCTAGGTTGTGATGAAGTCGTAGGGTCGAGCGACTCGCTAAGCTCTCTTCCCCGAATGACAGCAGACTGACGATTCCAAACCTCAAGTCCACTCGACAAAACTACTTTCCACCATCCATACCCAGTTCGCAGATCGAGATTCAGTGACTACGCTCATCCCAACCACTTTCGCTAATATTTCAGACGAAGTCAAAAAGCGGTTCCCGGCTGAAGATGAATTTCTGCAGCAACTGCTAAGGTCAACTGTAGGGACACTAAGGCCAACCAGGCGACCACCTCGGGAGAGCAGCCCGAGACGTTCGGATGCGAAACAGAGGAGAGCTCAAAAGAAGCTACACACGCCAGTCCGCAGAAAAAGGGACGGCGAAGATTTTGCAAGAATGACAGCGGATAAAGCGGTCATCGAGGAACCGGGATTCTCGTCGTCTGCTGTAAAAAGAGGTGTAAGCGATTCGACGGTGTAAAAGGCGTTCCAGGAGGCCGACGTCCGACCGGACCTTAGTGCGAAACAACGTCAGCAAGTCCCAGACCACTTAGTGAGCAAGACAGATGCAATAGATACGCACGCGGAGCCTAGCCAAGTGCCATTTATTGAAAGGTCATCAAGTTCGAGTTAGGGGTCAAGCCCGATGTACCGGGGCCAGTGTTCACTTTTTGGCATGAAAACCAGGAATACTCCAACACATTCCACAGCTGTGTCTTCCAACACACAACAAGCGATATGTTTGGGAATTTCAACTATTATTAGGATGATGCACAAATTAAAAGAAACCACTTATACAAATACTGAAATTTTATGAAAAATAGTTCCCAAATATGATATGTCAAATAAGACTTACAAAAAAAAATATTATAGTTTTATTCTATACATCTTTATTTTGCAATTTTTTAAAGTGCAGTACTTGAAAACAGCAAATAATGGTAGCAGAAGGCAATCTCGTTATTGTGTAATATCCCTTACAATATGCTTCCCACTATAACTGCAAAGTGTGTTTTATTCACATGTAACACGGAAATTACTCGTCTGATAAGACCTGTGATAAGATTTTTTGACCATATCATTTCTTGTTTAAAGCAAAAGTAACACACACATTTAAAGAAAAAAATTGCAATAATATTTAAAAATCAGTGTCACATCGTTAAACTTAGACTTAGTGGCGATGTGAATGTTGTCTTGTGCTGAATGAAACCCCTAAGAATAAATCGATTCAATGGGTATTTTAAATAAAGCATCCGTTGAACTCAAATAGTTAAGTTATGCATACTTATTAGGATAATATTTACTATTGTTTTACCTATTCTGTGAACTTTATTTATCGGTTTGATTGGCTGACGAAGTTTGATTTAGATGTTCTAATCCAGGGATGCCCAACCTACGGCCCGCTGGCCATATCCGGCTTCATCCGGTTTCATCCGGCCCGTGAAACTTCTGCCCACAGTGCAGGAAATCGGCATGTTAGTAATAAAAAAAAACAAAAAAAAAAAAACGAAAAAATGGAAGAAGTATTTATCCCCACGTAGGGGAGTTTCCCAATCTTTTTTCCGATTGACGAACATTTTGATTCAGTGCTCCGACTTGGTGTCTCTATGATGAGGCCGGACATTGAGAAGTTGGTTTCGGGAAAACAACTTCAAATATCCCACATAATTAATGGTAAGTACAACTTGCTTCTAATAAAAAATGGTATATGCTCTATTTTTTTTTCTTTTTTGTATTTTTGCGGTGAAGTGGCCCGCGACACGGCTGTTCGAAATGGATATGGCCCGCAGGCCAAAAAAGGTTGGGCATCACTGTTCTAATCGATTGACACCGAAACTTGCTGAAATTTAGTGAAAAAATAATCTAATTTTGCCTTTGTATACTAAATAATTAATTGTAAACAAAATTAATGTTGCTATTGTATGTCGCTCGAAAAGAGGCTGCAACCCACTATGAAGGCAAGATGTATATATATATATGTTATTTTTTGAAGGAGGGGGGGGGAATCATAGCATTTTCAAAGTTTACCAATAAGCATTTCAACACAGATTAATCATATAATGAGAAATTATATTGCCTCTTTGAGAGATGGCTAAAAAAATGTTAAGTTGTAGTTTATTAATATAAAGTTCGACGATGCACATTGAATATTCAACACAAAAATGACTAGCTTATACCACAAAGTTTAAAAGATATGTGTGCAATATAAGTGGAAATTAGTGAATGCTGCAGAAGAAATTGAGTTAGCTCACCTTCATCGTCTGGCGTAACTGGCATGTATACCTGCGTTTTATAGATCTTGCCTTGTTGATACCGCAGTTAGCAACAACTGACCATGTGCCGAGTGTACTGAAGTATACTTGACACGTGGCTCCACTTGCGGGGTCTTTGCAAACAAATTAAAAAATCACATGGATATTTAAGGTGCAGGTTTCCTAAAAGAAAAAAAACCCATATACATAGTCAATGGATTACTTGTCTTATTTATGAATGTACTTCTGTAAAAATGAATTGCTTGTGGTGCACGATTTTGTCGAATCAGTATCTAGAGCAACGAATCTGGTAGTGTCCTGAAGATTATGTGAGGATCACATGCTGCTTTTGCTGTTAATATAATCTTTATGTGTGTCTAACAGCAGACATGGAATTCATAGAGTAATTGGCGGATAAGCTATGTTCTTTTGTGTGTGCCACATATAAATATTACTTTCACACTAAGCTACATTTCCCGCTTATTATATGCTTTCTGGATGATAACACTATATTTAGCCGACATTAACATTTGAGATCGTGTGTTCTGTTTGCTGTTGGCTCTGGAACCCCGCCTACGAGCGTTTTAAGTCCTTGTATGCTCATGTTACCTTATAGAAGTCTCCTTCATTGCGCTCGTGAAAAACAGTCAAGACGATTTGCTGGCCGATTACTTAGAAGGTCATAAAAGTATGTTGAAAACACATTGATGTGACTGTCATTAGGGCAATCAACAGAGCTTTCTAGTCAGAGGAGCATGCGCGAAAGATGGATTGCACCATTGGTAGTCTCGGGTTTTCGCTTGCAACTTCTACCACTGCTAAAGGACTACTAAAAGCGAAAGTAGGTAATTTTATGAACCGACAGCTTTTGCCTACCTTTGAAAAGTTTTTTTTTTATCTGCAGGAAACTAAGGGTTCTGTGATAACAATATTCATGAACAGGTTTTTTTTCAGAAAGTGGGAAAGAAAGGGGGAAGACCGTTTAAACTGTCAGGCTTTTCACTTACCAAGGAGACGCGGCAAAAGTAACGGACACTACGTGTAAGGGAATGGAGACTGCTTCTGCCTAAAAAGTTGCTGTGTTCATATTTTTTAGTATTTCGGATTTTTTACCACGTTGAATTTTTCATGTATTTTTTTAAAGATAGTCGAACTTCTTTAAGTCGACCTGCCGTAAGTCGAAATTCTCTCTAACTGTAATTTTAAACATCAATTGGTTGGTTTCCCAATTAAGTAATGCATATTCGACTTCGAATCGACCTAGCCAAAAACTTCCACAACTCGAATAATTTTAAGCCAGTCGAATAATTTTAAGCCATGTTGAAACCCCTCTCGACCCTGAATAATGAAGGACTTTGTTCGTTGATCGAGTCGAGCGAAGATGAACATTTTTGACTAACTGTCTGCCATTGACTCATTTATTTTAAAAGAAATAAAGATAAATTATCGTCAGACTTCCGAAACAGACTATTTTGATTAGAACAATGATGCGTGAGCACACACAAAATAAAGATAAGTTCACAGTTAACAAATGTTCTTTTTTCGACAAACTTCCTCGACTCAAACCTTCCTTAACTCGATTCTTTTTATCGATCCCTTGAAGCTTCGATTGTAAAGAGAATCATTAGTAATTTGCTTTCGTCATTGCTGTTAATAGGGTTACGAGGCCGGGAAATGGGCCATGGAATCGATGCTTGGGAGATAGGCCATGAGTGTATGGGTCTGGCATATGCCATGGAGTTCTTAAAAAGTGTTTTTTGGGGTTGCTATTTTGGATTTTTTAGTTAGTTGTAGTTGTTTTATTTTGTCCTGGAGTATGTTTGTAGTCACTCGTCCCCAGAGGCAGCGCCAGTTTGTGCAACGTCTGATCCCAAGAAGCAGTGTTTGTAATAGATGAAGGTTGAGGTCGCTCGTCCGTAGAGAAGCGATTTTACTCTATAGCTTTTGTCTCCGAGTGGTGGCGTCAGTGGTGGTTTGTTTGATTCTATGGTTTAAGATAGTATGTGTGCGTCTGTGCACGTGTGTGTGTGGAAGATTTGTATATATTTGGATTCTGGAACAGTAGTCACCAATGACTGTTGGTACAGTGGAGCAACAATACCCAATGACTGAAATTAAAAGTACTATCCCATTAGTCATCAGTAAAAAAAGAGTTCTGCCGGAATATAAACGTTATTATTCTTATGTTTGATCATCAGCCAAGAACAGGAAATTTATTTCAGGACTGTATTTACAAGCAAAGATGTTAGATAGTAGTAAGGATTGACTTATGTATGTTTACTGGGAAATTATTTTTTAAATGTATTGTGCATTTTTATTAGTTAATTTATTTAATATCATTAAATGTATGCAGAGCTGTTTTGTGAATAAAAGAACGCACAAATGTCCTGGCGTCTACTTATACGCGAGTGTCTTTAACATTATGTATGTGTATTGTACATGATTGCACTTTTTAAGCATTGCATTTATGTTTAAGAAAATGATGAAGATGTTAATTATAGTTATTGTTGTTAGTCCCTCTCCTTTTAAAATTCGCTAAATAAAATATTTGAGCTCAAATTCCAATAATTGAGACTTAAAAATGGAGTGCGTGATACGTTTTTTCGAATGAAAACACTTACATATGTAGTCAAAAGGACAAGACGTCTCGCCGTTACCTTCCTGACTAGAACATGTTAATAATCCTTTCTCTGAGAACGTAGATAAAGATGTGCCCGACAATGCCGAAATGGAACTTGCTGTTGCAGCTGTTCTGCTTATTTGAAACACGTTTGGCAGAGCACCAGGAATACATGTTGATGTTCCTCCAGTCAATGGCGGACAACTACCAAGCGTGTAAATCTGACTGTCGTACATCACTTGCCACCACGCAGTCTGTTGGGCAGTAAACCCTGTACAGGTAAAAGTGCTGAAGTTTCTGGTTTCATCACACTCCAGGACACCATTACCCTCACATAGGGAAAGGGACATCACTGAAAGTAAGAAATAACATTCAATGCAATACATTTTCGCAAACATTTTAAAATAATTACTGGTCTTCGGGAACATGGATATCAGTAACGAATTACTAAGTTGAGTACAGGAAACGGGATTTCTAGTTTTAGTTGTATAAATTCAGGTATTCGGGTGCAAGTTTAAGTTTAAATACAAACTGGTTTTATTTTAGCACAGGGAATAAGCATTTTACATTTCAGAATGACTAAATAAAATTCATCCACAATATTACCAGCGTTAAGGGAAGAAGCAATTGATTCATCGAAGGTTTAAACTAGAAAAACGGAGGTGGATCGATTGTTTCAAACCAAAAGATGTTATGTCGTCGGTAAACACCCCAAATGATCTGGATACACGAAGAGAAATTTATAAAAGTAGACAAAAAAAAAGTAGTCAACCTACAAGTGAGGCTTGTGGTACACCAACGGGTTTTATTAGGACCAGACATTTGGTTTCTAACTGGTACTCTTTGTATTATATTTGAGAAAAAAAGTGTTTGTTTAGAAAACCGTTTGAAGAAGATAGTCAGATATTAGCTTTTATAGCTCTGGAGCTCATCGGAAAATTAATTGGAATCTGGAAAATCCGCAAACAAGCCGCTGGGTAAAAGTCGCGGCCTAAAGTCCTGAAATTACGCTAAATAATTACTGCGTAGACAGTATTTAGTGTAGTGTGTTTACTTTGCTTTTCTGAGTTTAAAAATAAATGTAAGGCACATAAGATAAACTCACATGTACTCAAATCGCATTGTCCCTGTTGAGTGTGTCGCTTGCAAAAAAGTTAACCATTTCCTTTCATCTCCATTGTGGGACCAAAGAAAGTTTTCAGACCCAACAGCTCTTTACATCAGTCTTTTCTATTCGTTCTAAACACTATATTAACATTCCATAAATGGTGTTTGCATGTGCATTTTGGATTGTTTAGAATAAATTAATTGTATTTGATTCATTTGTAAAAAAATTGCCTCAGTTTTCGTCAGTTGCGGATTTTGTCGATTGTCCTTGAACGGATTACTGATGAAAACCGAGGTTCAAATGTATTTATCAAGCACGGTTTGATTAACAATTGATTAAGTGTGTTAATAGTTTTGCAACGTGTACAATCCCAGCCCTACATGGCACTGTTATACTGTTATACTTGTACAATCCACCTTTTCGCAATTAAGTACTTGAAAAATATGCTTTGCCGCTAATAAAAAGCATAGCAAAACAACTGCTTGGAGTTTGTAGAGGTGATAACAAACTTTCTTCTATTGTACAATTTTCTTTTTGTGATTATGCAGTGAAGGTACATTAATTATAATCATAATCATGGCTATTTAGTACACACGTATCTCCTCCTGAAAGAAGAGTCTTGGGGATTTTAATTAAACGTGTCTGCCTGCACATATGCCACACATGTTTGCACAACAAGATATAAATGCAGAAGCCCAAACTAGTTTTTTTTTAAATACCAGTCATAGCTTTTTCAATTGTTCATCCTTTGGAAATTAATTAATTAAAGGATAATGTTGGAAATTTGTAAGCCTGAACTGTACACTAAGATACACAACAATGTCAACTAAAATTTTTTAATCGTATGAGCCTTCATGATCGAAAAACTCTACTCGTATCGGCAGCTGGCAGCAAATCGGAAGGGACTTAGCCTTGGTTTCGCGTTAAGGTCACATCCATATATTATCCTCCAAACAGTGAATACATCCCGCAGGCACACGACGAGAAGCAAAAGTATGTTGTACTCGTATGTGTTGTGTCTATCTCATAAAAGTAGCTTATTGTTTTGTCGCGTCTCGGCGATTGTGTTGTTGTCTGTGTTGTGCCTCTCGTACTATGCTGGCCTGTCGTTGAGTGTGCGCGAGCGGATGGGGGGAATCAAGGGACAGGTTTGTGTTTGTGCTGCTTGAGCGGTTGCGAGCGTGCATCCGGCAACGTCGGGGGCGGTTACGCGACATGTTTGTCCGTCGATGTTATTATGATTATTGACATAAGGTGCTTCGAAAAAAGCTGATGAATGTACTGAAATTTGTGAATGCTTTGATGGGCTGGATCAAATAATACAGTCCTCTGGCCGGTCGTTTCCCATCATTGCTCTAAGCCATTTCATCGAATCCACTTGTTTGCAAGGAAAACTCCAAAAGGAAGTTTGCCACTACTTGTAGCAAGATTCTGTCAGCTTTTGTGATGTCTCTGATGTCAAAATATAGTAGCTCTGATGCTTCTTTAGGTCCACTAGCGTCATGGACATGGACAACACCTCCTGCCTCTTATGTCATGCCTTTTGCCAAGGCATGCATCCTGTCATCAGTCATCGCACACAGCAATGCATGTCGTGTACTCTGCACATTTGCAATTATGGTGACGACACAACATAAGGGGTATCAGCAACAGGTTATTATGTTCATCCGAGTGTTATAGGGGGCGGCACCAGTTACTATTCCCGACAGTGGTGGGATTTATTTTTCATAATAAACAACTGTCGACTGCATTAAGCCTAGCAAAGACAAGGTTTAACAATAAATTAAAAAAAAAACAGTTTCCTCAATATAGCAGTATTCGGCAGCTACAGCTCAGACTGCAACGGACAAATTTACGCTACGACTGACGCAATACCTTACCCACACAGCAGTCTCCCGAACACACTCAATCCTAGTCATTAACACCAAATTATCATAATGAGAATAAAAATCCCACATAACACAATTTGACACCTAAGTCACTCCCCACCCAAAACACACAGAGACCTCCTCCCAGCCACATAAGATCGCGCACCTCACACATCTGCGCACTGGCCAGTATAATCGGCGACAGGAAACATTCTAGTTACCTAGCGGCTGGTGATGCTTGTTGGTTCTGCCGGTCACAGAAAACGCATGAGATGATACTGGTTGCTAGGATCTGTCCCATGCACCAAGGGACCACACCAAGCAAAATCATTAGCACACCAGTATCTCTCCGTACTAAGCTCTTATCCGGTCTAATTTCGAATCCCTACAATATATATATACGTTCGAGATAAGAAAAAACTTCCACCTTTCCGACACTTCTAGATTCCGCATCCCTATTACTCGGCAGGAGACCAGCAATTTCTGACCCTGTCAAGTGTGCAACCATCCAATCTCCCTGCGTCCATAATCTACATCGCAGTACAAAAAGAGTCTCTTACCTACTAAATGGTCTCCGGTGAAAGATGCGCATCGCGACAGCCTTTTTCTCAAAACATAATAACTAGAAACACTATAGCTGCCAGGCTAGTAACTCACACTCCTTAAGAGTATGCTCTTAGAACTTAAGAACAAGAACGAAACATAGACAGCATACGAGGGACAGGGAAAAAAACCAAGCAAATAGCATATGAGCTATAAAATGACAATTCTTTATTTACGAGGGGTAAAATAAGCAACAGCGCTTTTTTCCATTTAGCCCTCGCCCTTTGCAGGGAAGGAAATTAACTATATAAATGAAGTAATTAAACATTATATAAGAAAATTGCAGTAAACTTAAAGAAGAGTGGATATGTACAAGGTGATGGTTAAGAAGATATATGCATATATTAACAAGGTCACCAGGAGGTGGGAGGAATCTCTAGAGGCCTCATCTATGTGTCTTGAAAGTGTTTAGATAGATGGCGTCTAAGGCAGACCAGGGAGCTCAATTGCTTGAGATGGAGAGGGAGGCTGTTCCATAGCACGCTTCCCGAGAATTTCAGACTTGATTTGAAGAGGTCTAGTCTAGGAATGGGAATATTCAGTTTTGGGAAGGTTCTAGAGTTATTAGAGGAAAATAGGAGAGACAGTCTTGGCGATAGTTTGCCCGTCAGTATTTTATACATGAAAATGCATTTGTTAAATTTAAATCTGATTTTTAGAGGAAGGACGCCTAGAGTGGTGAAGTCATTCGGGTCTAATTTTGGTTTTTGGTGGAAGGCTTTGATAGCTCGACTCTGAACACTAGCTAGAGGTTTTCATGGAAGTTCCACTAGCGGAGTCCCAGAGGGTGGATGCATAGTCAATGATTGACTGCATGTGGGTGATAAAGAAGAGTTTTCTTGTGTGAGTGTCAAGAAAATGTTTTATTCTTGACAGCTGGTAGACTTTCTTGGAGATGTTTTACTTGTGGTTGAGATGTGTTGGGACCACGATAAGTTATTGTCAATGGTAACACCCATCAGTTTGTGGAACTGTACTTCCGTTATTGAATGAGCGCCGATTTGGATACTAGGAAATAGAGTGGCTAGGTTTTGTCTTTTCTCTCTGGATGTTAGAAGCATGACTTCTGTTTTCTGGGGGTTGAGGGACATCTGGTTGGAATCAGTCCAAGCCTGAAGCTCGTCAGCGCTCAGCTGTAGGATGGAAGCGAGTGGCTCAATCTGTTGGTGGTGTGCGTGTGTTGTGGTGTCGTCTGCAAACATTTCACAAGATTGGGATATATGGAGAGGAAGATCGTTTATGTATATGGAGAAAAGCAGGGCTCCTAATACTGACCCTTGAGGGACACCAAATTTAACTTCAAGGGTATCGGACAGTTGGTTGTTTACATCAACTCTCTGAGTTCGATTGGTGAGAAAGGAGATACGGAGTTCGGTGCTACTGGTACCTAGTTTATATAGAGTTAGTTTTCTGATAAGCAGATTGTGATCTATAACATCAAAGGCTTTGGCAAAGTCAACAAATAGGGCGGCAGAGAAAAGATTGTCATTAATATTATTTAGCCATTGTTCCACCATAGATGTAAGGGTATGTGGCAAGAGTGACCGGGCCTAAAGCCGAATTGGTTTGTATGGAGGAGTTCATACCTTAGAACAGGGGTGGGCAATTAAGTTTCCCAAGGGGCCGCATGAGAAACTGGGATGGTTCTAGAGCAGACCTGGGCAAACGCCGGCCCGCGGGCCGGATCCGGCCCGCCTCCTGTCTCTGATCGGCCCGCCAGCTACCCCGCCCGCCAGTATATATATATACTATGTATACAGTATTGGGTAAAACTGAGTTAACTATATTAGTCCGGCCCTCTAGAACCATCCCAGTTTCTCATGCGGCCCCTTGGGAAAATTAATTGCCCACCCCTGTTCTAGAGGGCCGGACTAATATAGTTAACTCAGTGTTACCCAATATTGTATACATATTATATATGCTGGTGGGCGGGCCAGCGGGCGGGCCGGTCAGAGATAGGAGGAGGGCCGGATCCGGCCCGCGGGCCGGCGTTTGCCCAGGTCTGCCTTAGAAGGTGCTCTTGTAGGTGCTTGTGGATGTGTTTTTTTAAAGGTTCTGAGAGAGGCGATAGAATTGAGATTGGATGATAATTTGTAGGGTCACTAGGATCACCTGATTTATGTATTGGGATTACATTTGCTTGTTTAAGGTGCGTTGAAAAGTAAGATTTATCAATACAGAGGTTATACAGGTAAGTCAGGCTTTCAGCAATGGCCGGTGCTGAGAGCTTTAGGATTTTGTTGTCGATGCCGTCTGGTTCTTTGGTGTTAGTATCTTTCAGTTTGATAAATGCTTAATATACATCCAATATAGTCATTGGGTGAATGGAGAGAGCCATATCAATGTGTTTTGAGTTACAGAAGCTTTGTAGTTTGTCTAGTTTGTTTGCTTGTGACTTGTCATTTAAGACTACCCTAGTAGCAATTCCTGCAAAATGTGAGTTCATTGTGTTAGAGGGTATTGTAGTTGCAGGACTGGTTTTTCTTGACTTGTTGGTTAGCTGATTGATGGCTTTCCAGAGCAGTTTAGTGTTCTGTTTGCATTCTATCAGTTTGCTAAAGTAGTTTTTCATCTTGCTTTGTTTCATAGCAGTGACAAAATTTCTTTGCTTTTTGAATTCCGCTTCTTGGCCCCTCCTTTTAAGTTTGTCTCTTATATTAATCGCGGCTTGGAGCTCCAGGTCAAACCAAGCAGGTTTGTTGATGCGTTTAACACGTTTGGTCCGCAGCGGTACATGCTTATTGTATATTTGTAGATATTGGTTGTGCCAGTAGGTGATGGCTTCATCTGGGTCTGTGATATCATATATTTTATTTAGGGGAGAGTTGTATACATCAGCTAGAAATTTAGTTTCCTTAAAAGTTTTAAAGGAGCGGTAGGTGATTGTTTTGTGTGAACTTCTGGGAACTTTGGTCCCATTTTTGTGCCACGTCAGGCAAACGGGGAAGTGATCACTGCAGCCTGTCATGGGCACACAGACTTCGAGTATGTTGTGTTGGTTGCTGACGTAGATATGGTCAATCAGTGTCTGTGATGTGTTAGTGACCCTTGTTGGGATGGTAACTAATTGGGTGAGATTAGCTATGCTGATCCTTTCTATCCATTGCTTATTCGATTTTAGGAGGTCAGTGTTGAAGTCCCCTAGCAGCATGTATTCTTTGGATTCAAGGAGCACGGCATCTAGCATGGAGCTGAAGTGGTCTGTCCACTCGGCTCGTTCGTTAGGGCTTCTATAAATGAATCCGATAAGAAGGGGAGCCGTATTTTTCAGTTTTACTTCTAGCCAGATTGACTCTACGTTGTAGCTTTCTAGGTCGTGCAGCCTCTTAGTGTTGAGTGCTGTGCTGATGTAGGTAATTAAACCAGTTTCATGTTTGCGCTTTGGGTGCCGACATTCCAGTGTGTACCAAGGAATAGCGATGTCGTTAGGGGAGACAAGTTCCGTAACCCGGGCTTCAGAGAGTTCAAAGATGTGGAAGGGGGTTACGAAGTTGAATATGGTATTTTGTTTAGGGCGGTATTGATGTTTAGGTGGCCTATGCGAAGGAATAAACAACCGTACAAAATGAAGAGTACAAGGAAATACAAAAAACACAAAGAGGAACCAAATAATAAGAGCAAGAGCTGAGAGTAACATGATATTGCAAAAGGAAGGTGTGACTAAATGACTAGCATTGTGGTTGAGGCTAACATATAGTACTTACAGCCGCGTGTCGCTTGCTGCAGGGGTGGTCGAGGTTCGGAAGTGCGGGGGCCAGGAAGGGGTTAGGAGTGTGAGTATACATTTTACAAATTATACATTTATTATTATTAACCCTTGCAGTATTTCAGAGCCTGCCGATCTTGGAGGAGCTTGATAAAAAGGCGGACGTTAGAGGACTTTCACGAGGCCGTTAACATCAGGGTCTCAGGTAAACGCTGTGAGGAGATCCCCACATGGTTTGATCAAGCATTTAGCCTTTGCTTTATGCTCTAATACAGTGCTGGTGATAAGTAGTCATATGCAGAATATAATGATGACAAGACTTATGAAAACAAGGCACAGGAAGAGAATAAAACAATTACGAGCATTGATGGAAAAAGCTTTACTCTGGTCATTCTTTTGTGCTTTCGGTTATTTAAAAATCGTGTCTCCCCAGAGACACAGTTGGTCTTCCTGTCTGACAGGTCCACTGTTAACATAAATTCCCTCATCATTTTCAGAATAAATGCGGAGAACAACTGTTTGCTCTATAATCACTTTTATTTATCATACCAAGTTTGACGTAGTTATCAGAGAAAATATCTTCAAAATCCTTATAAGGCGCTTTGTGTATGTCCACTGGGGAAATGCTCAGAGTAATGTTCTGAGCTACATGCAGTTTGCTATGTTCTTTTTTTTCTTTTGATTTTTCAGTTTACACAACTTCGCTCCTAACGACTATAATGTAAGAGTTTAGTGCTTCGGGCGAAATCGGGACTGTGTAACTAATTTTTTGTTACTAGTGGCTAGTTGAATAATGGCTTTCCATGTGTTTTTTTAACCATCTTCGAATTCAACGAGTTCACAGAGGAAAGTTTACATCTTGCTTCTTTTCATTGATGTAATTGAGTTTCTTTATTTTCTGTATGATACCTCGCATCCATTTTTCTAAAGTGAATATCTTACCTTGATGGCTATTTGAAGTTTTTTAACAGGTAACATTTATGAGAAAGAGTAAGCATAACTGAGTTGTAAAGTTGTCCAGAGGGAAAGTTAGGAGACTCTTCACCGCAGAAACGCGACGTTGTGTGGGTTACATTTGGCAACGCTTTTGAAGCAACGGTAATTAGCAGCTGTATCTGACGCTATTGGCCTAAACCCAGAAAAACAACAACAACAACCAAAAAAAAAATCCAACACGATTATAGAAACCGACCCAACCTAGCGGTCAAAACAGCAAAACAGTGCAATGCGGATTAGAAAGAGAGTAGGGTACCTAACTGTTGCACGCAGACAGAGACTAGTTATTTCCCTTTAGCTAAAACTGCGTTGTCTATGGTTTAGTTGTGTGTCCTTACTGGCTGTGTATGTGCGTATGTGTTTTGAAAAGAAACAATGGGGTAAGTAGTGACGGTGGGGAGTGGGCAGTTGCCCCGAAAAAATAAATACAGAGGGGACAAGAATATGTCAGCACAGAGGTTGTCCCCGATACCCCAAAGCTGAACATCTTCCTACGGCACTGACAAAAAGAATATACTATTTTTGTATATACTTTACATGTGAATTTTATTACATAAGAATAGGGGTGATCTATATCATGAAAAGCCTGGTCACGTGTTAGAATTCCACGTTATACATTTTTCTATTTCCTCCTTTATTTACATTATTATTATTTTAAAAATTATGAAACGTCGAAGTGGGAATGAACACTGTACTCGAATTAGTTTTATTTTCCTCTTAATTTCATTATCCATTGATTCACAAAGAAAAAAGATAAACAGAAAACATTAGCTAGTCAAGAGTATCAAAAATTGTGCAGCCATACTATCAAAGAATGTTTTTTCTTAGAAGAATTTCACACTACAATCAAAATCTAAGAACGTTTTACATGTAGTTGGTTTGAAAATATATTTCCTTCTTGAACTTTGCAAAAATGAGCAAAACTAAACGTTGATGTAATTTTAGTTCATGTTTTAAAAATAAAATGAATGTACAACATAAAAAGCTTTCTTGTTAAGCCAGTCTCACAGCTTAGTTGCCAGCAAATAAATGTTCGCACTTAAGCACAAATGCACATTTTATATTTGAATATAAGACTTCTTCTCATTAACTTAAAAAGAAATAATTACATGCCTTGTCGATATATCTATAGATTTTATAACACATTTTTTCAACTTTGAAACTGAAAGAACTTCTTACCATATGTCTGTCGAAGCAAAATTGCAAATAGGATTGCACTTTTTTCCATTTAAAAACATTAAAATTCTCAATGATCATGAACCTCTGCACTGTAGGGTGTTCGTATTAGAATGACAACACTAGTAACCTAATAAAGATTTCCAGCACCGTAAAATCGGGTTTGTGTCAGCTAATACTATTGGCTGGGACCGGTTATCATGTGACAAGAAAGCGATATATATATATGTGTAAAAATACTCAGTAATTTATACTGAGTCTGTTTAATTTGACTTGATGTAACTACCAGCAAATATTCGAATTATTGAAATATCTCTATACATCGTTGACGTATGAAGTATTAATAATACCTACATTAAATTGTAACTTTTTTTGGTAACTTGCATTAATCGATTCGTATCGAAGCACTATCTGTGCATCAGCTGTCATGCTCACGGACGTCAGCTCCGCTGGTTCATTCTAGGTGACGCACAGAGCTGAACGGTATATGCTGCAGTGGGTCGTCAGTAAACCTGTTTTACTTCACATCGGGCTTTAGTGTACAAGTGGATGCGTTTCACATAACGATGTTTCAGAAGAAAATGATCTTTACGATGTATTCGGTTTGAAATCATTTTACGATGGGAAGTTACCTTGAATTTGTATTTTGGTGTTCAACGGTTTCAACTGTATTCATACTTACTTTGCCTGGTTCTGCAGGTAAGATTTTTATTATCTTATGAAGACTAAAGTCATGCAGGCATCATGTATCTACCTAATTATATCAACGTGCGAGGACTTTACTATACATGTTCACCTGACTTTAAATAATCTTGAGTAAGGGTATGACTTGTTTTACTAAGAAAGGAAGTGATACTCGTTAAATGCAAATATTTCATCTCTCTTAATTTGATGCATTAATGGAAATTCGTCAGTTAGATATCAAACTTTGTACAAAGATCTTCCGCGTTGTTGCGATCTGAGCGTCTACAGAACTATAAAACATGTTTAAGATAACTTATGTACTAAACTAGCTTTCATCATATTAACATACTGTTTTCGTTAGCTTTCTTGTGCGATTGTGTCCGGGGAAACGTTAAGTGACAGTTCATGAAATCTAAGTCATTGATGGAAGCAGACAGTGTATTGTTTTGTTTCTGGTGTTTTCTTATCTCCTATTAAAGCAGTATTTTCTTGAATTTGTTTACCTAAAAATTTGTTCTTCTTTGGCATACGTACATGCCTATGAAAAGAGAGAAAGGCTTAAGCAATATTTGACAGGAATGTTTGATGTTATTGCAAAGCAGTATGAAAATTTAAGACCAGCACGTTTCGAATCCTGAACATACACCACTCTTTACAATTTAACACTTTTTCAAAACTTTTCTTGTCATGCCACGTATAATGTTCAGTTCATACATAGGGTAGCTATTCATGGTTTTTCTGTTATTATAACGCATGCAATGTGGTTGAAGAACGATTCAGAAAAGGCATAATATATGTATATACCATGCCGATAGCTAGTACTTAAAATTTGCTATTGAAAATAGCAAGCAACAATAATCTACACGTTTCGTTTACAAAACAGCCATATCAACATTAGATTAGTCGAAGATTTTACCACATATTTGTAAGTAAGAAGACCTTGTAGACATAACAATTTCTGTCTTTATGAAATGATAAAACTGCTATAACACTGCTTTTACCAATGCGTGTTTATCCACCATGTTGCGATGTACATTGCTCATAAATGTTCCATAAAGCTCAGTTAGCCCTTTTTTTATTTTTATCTGATTATACTGTAACGCTTCTGCTTTTAGACCAGTGGTTCTTAACCTGGGTTCGATCGAACCCTAGGGGTTCGGTGAGTCGGTCTCGGGGGTTTGGCGGAGCCTCCGCCTCGGAGGTCAAGACACACCCGACTGAGTATGGAAATTCGTGATGACACGCCCCGCTCGGCCATCATTTTCTGCAGATGATCACGTTACATGAATTGGCCAATCAGTGCTGCGGGGAAGTTAGTGCGCTCAGTAGTCACCACGTGTGACTGTCGTAGTCGTACGTTGTGTGATTTCTTTCTTAGTATTTTAATCCATACTATGTGGAGCAAAAATGAAAGTGGCCGGACGAATATGTACAATATGGATTCACGTGTGTCACGGAACGTGATGGGAGTCAGCGTCCTATCTGCATGATTTGCAATGCCAAGTTGAGCAACTCGAGTCTCCCACCGGCAAAACTGAAGGAACACTTCACAAAGCTGCATGGAGATGGGGAATACAAGAACACAACGCTTGCTGAATTCAAGGTGAAAAGAGCCAGATTCGATGAAAGGGCCACTCTGCCTGCTCTTGGATTTGTACCCGTGAATAAACCGATCCTCACCGCATCGTACGAAGTTGCTTACCTGATGGCAAAGCAGGGCAAGCCGCACACCATCGGTGAAACTCTCATAAGACCAGCAGCGTTAAAGATGGCGAATCTGATACTCGGAACAGCGGCCGAAGGTAAATTATTCCAAATTCCTCTTTCAAATGACACCATCAGTGACAAGATAGAGTGCATGAGTAAAGACATCTAGCCTCAAGTAGTCGCAGATGTAATTTAAAGTCCGGCAAAATTCAGCCTTCAACTGGACGAGACCACAGACGTTTCTAACCTAAGCCAGCTTGCTGTTGTCCTGCGCTATGTGAAAGACAACATGATAAAAGGAGAGTTTTTATTTTGTAAGCCTCTTACAACAACAGCTAGGGCAGCCGATGTGAAGAAGCTTGTGGATGACTTCCTCAGAGACAATATTTCATGGGATGGTTTCTGCAGTTTATAAGGACGGAGCTCCAGTCATGCTGGGAAGAAAGTCTGGTGTTGGTGGCTAGTAAAAGCCGATGCACCACACATCATTGTCACGCATTGTATTCTGCACATGCATGTGTTGGCAACAAAAACCTTGCCTCCAAAAATGTTAAAAACTGTAGTGCAATGTGCGAAATAGTGCTCTGAGGCACCGCATCTTAAGTGAGCTGTGTAAAGAAATGGGCTCTGAATTCGAGGTACTCCTGTACCACTCTAATGTTCGGTGGTTATCCCGGGGACAGGTGCTGAATCGTGTTTTTGCCATGCGTGTGTTAGCCCTGTTTTTGCAAGAGCACCATCATTTTCATGCAGAATGCTTCAAAAATCCTGAGTTCATTCTCATTTTAGCGTACATGGCTGATATATTCGCAGCTCTAAATCATCTCAATTAGCAGATTCAAGGTGGTGGAGTAAACAGCTTGGAAGCAGAAGAAAACCTGAAGGCTTTTTTTTTTAAAAAAAAAAACTTCCTTTATGGAAACGATGAACAGAGAACAATAACTTCGCAAACTTTCCCCTTCTGGACGACTGTGTAAGTAAGATCGAAGATTTGTCTGGAATCGGAGACATTTCTGTATCCATGGAACTGAAGCAAACAATTGCCACGAACTTAGATGAGCTTGCAAAGTCTCTCGACGGATATTTCCCTTCAAGAGAGTCATATCCAGCTTGGGTGAGACAGCCGTTCACGTTTGCTGTTGAGACAGCAGATGTCAATTATGAATACCTCGAAGAAATCATTGAAATTCAGCAAAGCCAGGTTCAACAGCAACTCTTAAAAACAACAACACTCTCAACGTTTTGGTGTCGACAGTTGGAAAGGTACCCAGTTATTGCTAAGAAAGCCCTGGAATTTTTATACCATTTGTTTCAACATATTTCTGCAAACAATTCTTTTCAAGGATGCTGGAGATAAAAACAAAGAAAGGAGCAGACTTTGCTGTAAAAATGACATGAGAGTAGCACTTGCCAAGGTGAAGCCACGCATATCTGAACTAGTCTGTCAAAAACAACAGCAGCAGTCACTGATTCGCAGGTTAGTAATTTGCTGTGAGTTCATGCACTGTGTTGGCTTTGTTCTCTGATCAAGGTGATGTTCATGCACGGTTCATTTTGTGTTCCAGTAAAAAAACATATACCTATGTCTTGAATTTGGAAAAAAAAATCTTATTTGATTTATAACTAAAGAAGGGTTCGGTGAATGTGCATTTGAAACTGGGGGTTCGGTACCTCAATAAAGGTTAAGAACCACTGTTTTAGACATAGATGCAATATATCCAGAAAAGAAAGACAAATAAGGAAGATAAACTACAACCTCAGTTTTACAAAATGAAAGTGTACTACTAGTACGTTTTACTATTAACTTTAATTTTATAACAGCTGCAATGAGCAATATAGTCATTTCTTTAAAATCAGTAATCTACCTTTTTCAGTTTCAGCAAATAATGCGTTGGTGACAACTGCATGTCCTTCATTGCTTGAAGATAACAAAACTGCAGAAATACAGTGCACGGTGAATAGCACTGGTATATCCAATGCAAACTGCATTTTTCCCCCTGCTACTGTGACATTCGAGTTGAGATGGCCTAGTGGGTTGCTGTTCACTTTTTGTGGAACAAAGTACCCATGTGACTTGTCTTCTAGTGCAGGGAAACTATGTGGATGTATAAGTTCTGACAATGGAATATACAAGTACACATATAGCTTTTTGGCTAACAAGACTGTGCACGATGGAAAATTTGTAAAGTGTATTGTTGACTGTGTTGGAGGTAATTTCTCATATGAGAACAATGGCCATTGCGACGGTCTTCAATTTGGTAAGTAGCACACTACACTTGAATTTTGTTAAATAGCGTTTCAAAAGCAAATCCAAAAGGCACGTGTATTATTTCCAAGTAAATAATAATAATAATAATAATAATAATAATAAATATCAGTATAATGAAGAAAGAAAATCATCACCTCTACTGATATTATTTAAAATTTATTTCCTCATCAGCCGTCTACCACCTCCACTTAATCGCTTTGCCACTAACACTCATACCCCAATCAGAACAATACTTTGTGATATATTAGAGACAAAATGTTGGACTTATTATTTATTGAAGGTAATCCTTAAAATACTATACAAACAAGAACTCAAGACACAATTTTAATTTCTGATGTAAACAATGGAGAAATAAAAAACAACAAAATTTATTACTCCTATTTAAATCATGAAGCATTAAAATACTGCTTTTGGAAGAATCATGCACAATTCTTTCGCCCAGTGTTTCCCTTTATATATATATATGAACAAGCAGCCGAACTGGGACCCCTTTTAAGTCGGTAAATTGCTGTATGTGTATATGTATTTCATATAATGTTTAATAATCTTTAATAGTTGGGTAAGTGGATAGCCGAGAGGTCAGAGCACTGGTGAGAGCTCTCTGGTTCAATACCCAATTAGCATAGCATCTTCTCAGTGGATCCACCTGGCATTGGGTATTAGACTTTATAGTGTTGGGGAAGGTAAGGCAGCGAGAGGGATGAGGTCTGCAACAGCCTCACGTAAAGTTGGCTCTGAGAAAAGTGAGGTCTCTAACACCCCAACGACATAAAAAGGTTAGGGGATTACCTTTACCTTACCTTTATGTATTTTCTTGATGTACTTTGTTTTTCATGTCAAATTTTTTAGGTTGGTAAAGATAAATAATGGGTTCATGAGCCGCATCTCGTGATTTTAAATTTCTGACTTGGGAACACTGCATGTAACTTTCCCTTGCAATAGTTTGTTAGTGTAACACAATAACTATCACGCAGTTCCGCAGGTCCAATGTCTTGCATTTGAGAAAATTCAGAAACAGTGTAGCAATGACAGATTCGTGGAAAAATAAAGGTGTTTTTCTATGCAGCTTGTATGACGTAGACTGAAAGGAAATGTTTTTAGTGTCCTTCTCACGAGGGTCACAGTTTTGCTATAGTTGGGGAAAAACTTCACACGAGCATAGCATGTGCTTCCTCGTATGCAGTGTTCGAGTAAGGTGATCTAGATTTCCGTCTTAACTAGAACTCCAAATAAGGAGTGACCATAGCTTTTTTTTTAAAACAGACAATAAGCTGAAGGTTACCATTTTGCCAGTCTCATCTTGACTTGGAGAGGCTGAGGGACCCAAACATTGCACAAATCCCGAAGGCCACAGATGGAGGTAAATGGTATTGTCTTGAAATATCAAAAGCGCCTGTAATGATGCTTGTCATGAACTGCTGGCCTGTGGAGAAAAAGCCAATTACAGACTAAGTGCCAAAGAAAGGTGCCCAGTGTCAAGACCAACTTTGTAGGAATCACAGTTTCAACCTGTCTGGGACGCAGTGAGCATCTTTTTTCAACAGGAAAGTATCTCAAGTTGGTTTGAATAGTCATATAACACGAAAGGAAAACTAATCTCATTATTCAGGTACCTTGGAATGTGGTCGACACTGATGTGGCTTATGTTTATTTAGGTATACATCTTTGTTTCAGGGATTAAATGAAGTAAGTAAAGATTAAAAAATTATCCATAGTTGACCTTAATGGCACAGCCTGTCCCTAGGGAACAAGAGCAGTCGTGTCTCTTGTTAATATCTGTTCCAAGAAAACCAGAACCACTCAGAGGGACTTTGCAAAGCAAAGCTTCAGGAAGGCATCCTGCATCCTCTGTATTTCTAATCATGTTTGTGATTGTGAGTTTTCACTCTTGCGGTCTGGCTGCAATAATCTCTGCAACTCATTCACTGCATGTGCCGTCACTTGATAAACTCTACTGGCCGTTATCTTGTACAAAGCTGAGGTGACCTGGGAGTCACCAACTGTATCTACTGTTAGAAATGTGTGTTGCTGTTGCTGTTGTTGGGAATGTGTGTGGGAAAGAAAATGAAAGAGCAAGAAATTATTTATAAATATATATCTTGATATTGCTATTTGAAATTGCTCTTGATGATAAATAATGTTGTCTTTAAGTGAAAAAATGAGCATTGAGAGAAAGGACATCAGCGTCTGAAGAATAACTGAGAAGCATATGTAAGCGGGGAAATCCATCAGTAACAGACTGTCAGCAGTCATGATGTAGAGCATGGAGATCAACATAATATCATCTCAGTGATACGCACCTGCAAATGACAAATATGGAAACACATTATACATGGGTGGGAGCCGGAAATGTTCCTTGGACTGAAGAATTTAAAAGAGACGTGTATCCCTAAAGGACATGCATATAACGTTATACCATACATGGTCACACTGTTTTCACACACATATTACAAATCAATTCATGCATCGTTTTTGATAGTTTACAATATTCACAAAATGACCAACTTTATTATTCCCAATGGGCAGTTATATTTTTGGAAGTGTGTTCTGTTAAATAACAAACCTGTTAGTTACAATATAAGGCGAGCGGTGCATCATAGCAAAACGTAAAAGCTTGCAGCCTTATATATAAAAACATTCTTAAGGGCAAGGCATACTTTATCACACCACACCCATGCGCACATACAACAAACAACTGACAATTTATCTTTAATCTATAGCTCAGCAGTTGGACTGCAGAGGAAGTAAATGATTTCAATTGCCTATTATTATGCATATGGGTATAGTCTGTTTGCCGAAAATCAATATAACAAATTCTCCTGCTTGGACTCTAAGAAAAGAGATTTTAAAAAGTTTTTTTTTTTTTTGCATATGTAGCTTTTTATTTTCGATTGTTTTTGCATCTGAAGCAAAAGCCCTGAAATCTATGCTCTTTTGTTTTGTGAAATCCCTTGGGTGATGCTTGCAAACATCCTTCTGTAATTCATACCAAGTACAAAGTAACATGAAAAGTAGATGAAAATTGCAAAACGATTCTGCAGTGAAAACATTGCTTAAAATAACATTATGTATGTGAGGCCTCATCAAGGTTGGATTAATGAAATCGATTAGGTTAAACTGAAAAATTTTTGAATATTCCATTCTCTTGTTCTTGCTTGGATGTTTGCTGTCATGTGTGCATGAATTTGTCAAGAAAGGGTATACTAAGTATACTAAGTATACTGGACCACAAACAGATACAAGCTTCAGTTCAACAGAAAGGAGGGTGACAAAACTATGAAAGAATTTGCCACGAACCTTATAAAGCAGTAAAAATAAATAAATTGTGACCATAAAATGTCTTTAAGCACCACAAAAGTGTATGCAGAAATTTACAGTACAGTAACTTCGTCTAGACAAGTGAGTAATAAATATAGGTTAAGGCATAAAGTTTATAGGGCCGAGCACGTTGTAGGCATCGTGAGGAAATCACCACCACTATATACAAAAAACTATAGAAAAGCAGCAGTTGAGATATTGTTCTACCCAGTAAGAGAAAATTGCAACAACCCACAAGTTCTTAACCATGACAAACCTTCTGAATGACTAACCTAAATACCCCTTAGTTCAGTGCACATCAATAGTTTTGCAGACACTCTTCCTACAACATTTTAAACAGATTTACAGGGAAAGATTTTTTATGACTGGAGAATGCTAGAACAATACAAATCTATTAAATCAATATAAATTATGTACGTAGATTATCTCAACAAGTAGGTCTGAACATCAAACAACAAAAACTAAATTTATTACATGGAACACCAACCCAACACTAGTCGTAATGTATGAAAAAAATTATATCCTTAACTGAAGCCTTCATATTCTTGTGCAATGCTATTAGACGGAGAATCTGGAAGTGACATCCAGAGCAAGTTAAACCTAGAACCTTTTAGACAGAACAGCACTGCATTAAACTATTCCTAAGTAAAACACAACTGCAGTAGACATTGACACAAAAAGCAATGACAATAAAGTCAGACCTATAGACCCTGAGCCACACCTGGTCAAATGTACCATTTATATTTGCCGTAATATTTTCGGTTAAAAGTCATATTTTACATGGGTAATTATTGTTCAAATCTTTCTGAATTTGTTTAGGCTGTTTCAATAAACCTGACCTGTATTTTCATGAAACCTCATTTTAGTTTCGTTTATTTTTCTGCCTATATTAAAGATGCACGATTAAAAAAAATATCAGTTTGATTTAGTCTGTCGTTATGTTGCTTTTCTGCAATTTCTGAAGCTGTATACATGAATAACATTACTGTTCGAGGCTAATACAATCATATATGATACCCTCACTTTATGTTCAGAAATGATCACAACCACGAAAACGCGTTATTCTTCTTAACATTGTTCTTGCAGACTCCACATACTCCACATCTGGTTCTACATCAACATCAGTTGTAACAGGTGATCATCTAAGATAATAATATAAGTCTGCGTACAGCGTCTTTATCCCTGTATCCAGAAATAACTATATTGTAGTAAAATTTATAACTGCTATCTTCATTGTCATCATTTCTATACTGGCATTCCTAAATATCTTCTTGATAGACTTAAAAAATGTAGATTTATATTATTCTTCTTATCTGCAGATAAAGATCTGACCATATAACATCCATCATTTGGTCTTCTCACTGGTTGGCAGTCTCTGTGCTCAAAGCTTCAAAAATTTCCACTTTTATGTTGCTATTTTCTGTATTTGTCCTCGATACCTCTCAGAACTTACTCCCATGTATTCTCCCGCACAACTGCTTCAGATAACAGGCTTCTACTACTAAGACAAAGACATGCAAACCCAATCAACTTTGAACACATAATTATCACTCTTCGCTATGCTGATTCTTTTACTATTTTTAGGTCAAAACTTAAGACATAGTTATTAAACTCAATGACTTTATCCTACAATGTCCAGACAATGAACTAAAGTAATTTATGTTTTCATGTATCCTATAGGTGTGTATGATCATATGTATTATGCTTGTGTTTATTTAGGAGGCTCAAAGAATCACAAAAAGCAGTTAAATTAAGACCTAGACCACATCATCACATTCGCCAGATACAAGTTATTCAGGTTAGGTGACTTTGATGCCAGAGTGGGCGATATGATCAGAATTGTGAGTGTGAGGGGGGGGGGGCAGAGTTTGGGAGACATTGCATGGGAAAAATAAACCACAACGGAGACCTCAATTATCTGTTGTCCGTGTTAAAAAAATATATGCACGCAAATGCTAATAAGGAGCTTAGAGAAATGTAAGTTTGGTAGGTGTGTGGAGGAACAAAGGTAAGGAAAGTCAGCATTACACTGACAGCTACAACACAAGGCAGATCTTCATTTCCCTAAAGCAAGTTTATGGTCCAACATGATTGTAATATTCCCTTTATTGCCCTTTGATTGATCAAACCTAAGCAGAAGTCAGAAAGAACATAAAGAAATGCTGGGATGAGCATTCCTTGACTTTGCTCAGCAAGTCTTAAACAGTTTATTTAAAGACATTTCATTCCCACTTCCTCAACAGCGTGCTCTGAGACTACTAGAAGAAGAGGACTATCGTTTGTTGAACTCTTGTTACAAACTCTGGCACCAAACTCCCTGATACAGGGGTTTTGTATGGCTGTGCTTTTTTACTAATAATGTTCTGCGCCTACACAAATTATGTCCCTGCAAATTGTTAAACTCAAGGATTAGAACTCACTGCCCAGTTGTTTATCCCAGGCTAAGAAATGAACTTCAATATTTGAAAAAGCTATTTAGTAAATCGTGTTTCTAAAACTAAAGAAGACTCCCCCTTGATAGAAGATGTATGTCCCAGAAATGATTTGCAGTAGAAAATACTAAGACAGATGCAGTATCTTTCCACATTGTAACATTCAATTTATCTCTATGGTTCAGCAAACTTTTTGTTAGGGATTATACTTGCTTGCTGAGGGTTGTCAAGACTGATAGGAAGATTATTGTCTTCTTAATAAAGTTAACTGGAGGATATGACACTGTGACAAAAAAAGTAGACTCATGTGGTATGAAGTGTTCATAAATGTAGTTAAAACGATAACCGCCTGCTTGTCTTATGCGAGTAAAATTCAACACGAATAGAGTTTCTGTGAAATCAAACGGTCGTCACAAATGGGCAGTCTTTCAGTTTCAAGCAAAATGAATATATTGTTGTAAATCTGTTGCTGTTTCTAAGATTCATAGCATGTATTTAATAAGATTAGCTTTGAGACATTTATTTTTAAACATGAATCCCGTCGTCTACTAGACAAAAGCACTTATCTCGGTGATCAACATTTCCGCGATTTCGGAGCAAAATACCATGGCACTCATCAGTACTAATTCGGATCGCAATAATTTGTTGCAGGAGTGTATTGAAAAAAAACTTTTTGTGTGAGAATTGTGGAAATTTGTTAGATGAAAAGTTTCATTG
Organism: Pomacea maculata; assembly: GCA_004794325.1. NCBI lineage: Eukaryota > Metazoa > Mollusca > Gastropoda > Architaenioglossa > Ampullariidae > Pomacea > Pomacea maculata. The sequence goes on from SRHC01002730.1 coordinate 47,667, forward strand.
CACCGCGAATGGAATTATCGTAGTGACTCACCCTCGATCGGCTATTTTAGTTTCTTTGGCGGTTTTTAAGCATTGAAACACACAACACACGCAAAGCCCCACTATTCATACAAATATCTAGGTACAATCTTTAATGAGAAGCTTAAATGGGACATCAACAATGGCATGATCCTCCATTAGAGTCAACAACGTCTGTACCTCCTATGGAAACTCAGATCTTTCTGTCAGCTGTCATCCTCACTCTGTTCTATCATTCCTTCATTGAAAGTTTCATCACTTTTTCTTTCATCTCTTGATTCCATAACCTCTCCCTATGAAACAGAAACATTCCTGTCTTCCTTGTTAATATCTGTTTCAAGAAAACACATAGGGACTTGGTAGCCTTATGTTATCAGCAAATCACTCAGAGTATCACGCATCCTCTGTTTTTCTGATCATGTGATGGCATGCGAGATTTCACTCTTACTATTTCTGATCATGTGTTGACATGTGAGTTTTCACTTTTGTAGTCTGGCTGTAGGTACACGATGTCTGTCTGCAGAACCTGTCTCACCGCAACTCATTCATTGCACATGCCATTCACTTGATAAACTCTACTGACCTCTTGTACTGAGGTGACCTGGGGTCACCCTCTGCATCTGCTGTTAGGAATGTGTGTGTGTGAGGGGGAGCGAGAGAGAATGTATGTGGGAAATATATTATTTTAATATATACAATTTATATTATCTCTTTTATATGGT
>SRHC01002731.1:0-48332 GCA_004794325.1 Pomacea maculata
GGCGAAAGCCAGCCAGGCCTTCGCCTCACTCAGGAGCACATGGAAGGCAACAAACATCAGACAGAAGATCAAGCTGAGAATCTTCAAGTCAAACGTGATCAGCACCCTCCTTTACGGATCAGAATCCTGGAAGATGACCAAAACCATCAGTAACAAGCTTGACGTCTTCCAAAACAGATGCCTCAGGCGCATACTTAACATCTTTTGGCCAAACACCATCAGCAACGAAGAACTCCACCGAAGAACTGAAACCGAGTCCATCACCACGCAGGTTCAACGAAGGCGTTGGCGATGGATTGGACATGTGCTCCGCCAGCAGACAGCAGACCTTTCCAGAGTCGCCCTACGATGGACTCCAGACGGCCGAAGAAAACGAGGGCCGCCCAAAGGAAACTTGGAGAAGAACAGTGGAAAGGGAGATGAAAGGAAAGGGCTGGACATGGGGTCACCTACAGCGGGTTTCAGCCGATCGACATCGGTGGCGGACTCTGGTTGAGGCCTTATGTGCAACCTGATGCACGAAGAGGAATAGATAGATAGATTATATACTGGGAAAATAATTTACGATTACAAGTACAAGGGGCCCGGAGGCCGGAGAGGTCGTCTGTCCTGGGGCCCGGGCTGTCTCTCGGCGGCCCTGCCCGCAACTGGCCGAGTGGGGTAGGAAGACTTGTGTTCATGAACCATCTTCAGAAGTGTTGTGGGTGGCGTGTTGGTTACAAGACGTGAGCCAGCCTAGCAGCATATTAATTAGTGCAATTAAAATCTTTTATTTTCATCACAAATGTCAGTGCAAGTGTCGTCATGGCGTTCGACTCCTTTCTTGCTGACTTTTAATGAACCCATCACCACGCTCTATCTCAGCGACTTTGCTTTGTTGTTTTCTCATTCACATCAATGTATCTATCACATAAGACGGAGGCAGGTAGCACCATCCTTTTTCTGCAGACTCATGGGAGAGAGAGAGAAAACGCAATACCCCTCCACCCCCTCCCTCCGCTTTCTTCAAGTGACACGACCTCGGCAGCCTCGAGTTTTGCTCTCTTTGGTGTTTCCTTTAATCTTGCCGCCTCTCTAAAGGTCCTTCTTTCATTTCACTAGTTCTTCGCAAAGAAGGGTGGTGGTGTGGTGGTGTGGTGATGGTGTGGTGGTGGTGATGGTGTGGTGTGGTGTGGTGGTGGTGATGGTATGGTGTGGTGGTGGTGGTGTGGTGGTGTGGTGAAAGTGGGTAGTGATGGTGTGGTGCTGACGGTGATGGTGTGGTGATGGTGGGTAGTGATGGTGATGGTGTAGTGGTGGTGTGGTGAAAGTGGGTAGTGATGGTGTGGTGGTGGTGATGGTGTGGTGATGGTGGGTAGTGATGGTGTGGTGGTGGTGATGGTGTAGTGGTGGGGTGGTGTGGGAGAGAAATGAGCCTTTGACCGGCCAGCGTGACAGCAGCGTGACAGCAACGTGACAGCATGGCTGGCTACACGAGGCGTGCTGCTGTCTGCTATGGTGTTGGTGTCGCTCGGCCAAGCTCCTTGTACTCGCAGGACGCTCCATCAGTCTTGGGATTGTGACTATCACATCATGATCACGTGGGCGACAGGGGTTAGAGGGAACTAGTGTACACACACACACACGAACGCGCACGCCGCAAGTAAGCAGAATGTATGACAGCATATGCACTCTTCTCGGGAACTGCTCAGCAACACTCTGTAATGCATTTCACAGAACGCGACTTCACACAATGGGATTTCACAGAACGCGACTTCACACAAAACTGTTTCACACAACACAATTTCAAGCAAGATTTCCGCCAACAATATTTCCCACAACACGAAGCTTGTGGCTCTGACCGACCGAACACAAACATGACTTCACTTCAACCTTGCCCTCGTCATTGACGACCTTTCACCTCTCCGTTTCTCTCCCACCCCTTTCTCATAGCATCCTTCCCGCACTCCCTCCCTGCACCTTCTGCACTCCTAATCAACCTCAGCAGAGGGCAGCCGTGCAATACATTTGGGGTGCAGCTCTCATGGTGCAGCTCTCTCTTCAAACCACTTCTCGTCCCTTTGATCCCCCTCGTCCCGTCTCCTCCCACAATCCTGCGCTCACCGCCCCTCTCCTCCCTCTCCCCTCCCCAAGATGTGGATTTGAGTGGCGAGACCAGATGGTCCTCACCTCCATCTGACGATGACGACCCAGAGCCACAATTCAAATCACAAGGGGTGGAACTGAAGGGTGGGTGTGGATGACAGCAGGGTAGCGCAGACCAACCGTCGCGGTTTGCGGGTAATCCCGTCGGAATCTAGGAAGGTGGCGAATCGATGGAGGAAGACAGGGACGGCCCCGGGCAGATCAGCGATTGATTTGCTGACACTGCTTCGTGTTGCTTCTCACCAGCAAGTGGCTACCCGTCCCTCAGCCTGCAGACCACCCGCACCCAGCACGTCACGTGGGCTCTGGACGACTCGACAGTTGACACCCACAGTCAGCTCACACCCCACTCCACCCGTGTGGAGGCTTTTCTGCAAGGACGAACCCGTTTCGCAAGATGTCTTCTACTCTTGGGAACTGTAGTGCACCGACACGGCTCTTCTTCCTCTACTCCATCTCTCTCTCTGACTCACTCTTTTGTTTTCTTTCTTTCCATTTATTTACGACGTAAGCCAAGAGGCGAGAGCAGATCACTTAATTCTGTCAGAGATGAAGATGACTTTACCATTCCTTACCTGCCATCTTTTTCTTGCCGACTATAGTTAACAGGTGGTCGCAGGACAGAATGAAATATGAAAGGAAAGAGAGAAGAAAACAGTCTCACACACACGAGAGAGAGATTTGTGATGAGGGAATGCCATGACCGCACGAGGACTGCCACTGTCTCTGTAGTCAGATGAGGTTAATTGTCAGTGACAGGAAGATGTCGATGACAATGTAAAGGTGGTCAACACAACGTCCACCCACGATATTTGCGAGCATTCATGACGTCAGACCCTGTGCTCGCTGACAAAAGGTCGACAGTCAAATGAACTGAAGACTGATCAGTCGAGTGGCCGTTAGACTTGTGTGCAGTGTCAACCCGCTACAGCAGGGTCATCCTGCTACCAGCTAGGGTCACGACCTTTATCGTAGTCAGCTAGTGATGCCACGATGACACGTGCGCCGTGTGTAGTCGCCACAGCTACACACGTCTACACACTGATGGGTACACATCTCTGTGCTCTCGTGTACACGTCTGTGTCATGACAAGCGTGACTGACAATAAATAAACAGACTTCAGAGTCATGACAAGCGTGACTGACAATAAATAAACAGACGTGTGTGTATCATAATAAGCGTGACTGACATTAAATAGACTTCAGAGTCACGACAAGCGTGACTGACAATAAATACACGTGTGTGTCACGACAAGCGTGACTGACAATAAATAAACAGACGTACACGTGTGTGTCACGACAAGCGTGACTGACAATAAATACACAGACGTACACGTGTGTGTCACGACAAGCGTGACTGACAATAAATACACAGACGTATACGTGTGTGTCACGACAAGCGTGACTGACAATAAATAAACATCTACACACAGCCACTGGTGTCACTGACCTCACATGACCAGCGCTCGTTGTGACAATGGAGTGGCTTGCTTCGGCTTTTTGTTGCTATTTATTACTTTCTGGAAATAGCGCTGCAGCTAGTCGCTCACCTGCCCTCACCCCGAAGTAGCAAAGGTCAGTAAGTGTGGGTACCTAACGTGAACTTTGCTCCATGACCCTCATAACCTTGACATCTCGCAACACCACGAGCGAACGTACGACGCTATGGCGAAGAGTGCGTCTGACAGGAAGACGTCTGCTACTGAACATCAAGTGCGCATGTCTGTTCAGCATTGTGTGGCAGGATATCCGGTTAGGTATATTCATCTACTTGACTTACTATAACAGAGGTAAATAGCCTTCTATTTTCAATATTTAATTATTAAATAGTATTTATATTTACAAGTTTGTTTACAATCTAAAGCTGTCTGATTTATTTCCCACTGCATGTCAGCATTTGTTGAAGATTCACGAAATGCCCATAACATCACTGACCGCCCCCGGAGTGAAGTGAGTGAAAATACCTGCAACACCTTTCGTCAAGCCCCCGTTCACCATAATAATTGCTCCACCACTGTCACAATATTCAGTTTCAAAAGTGAGAGGAAAACACTTATTATAAAATATACAATACTTTGCAGCTATTTTTAAACAGCAGTCAGTAGCAGTATTATAGACAGCTGACAAATTTTTAATTTAATAATATATTATTGCCCTGGTACTTGGAGCGATACAGTTGATATAACCATTCACAAGGCAACCGTCGATGTAAGTTAGTTGAACTGGATATGGTCAGGTTTATTGCCTTCCTCACCTGCTTTTTATGGAAAACGGCAGAGTTATTTGTATTAATTTTGAGCTGTTACAGATAAGTCAAATACTTACACTGGTTCAGGACCAACAGCCCAGCAGTCATCATGTCTGCGTCAGCTGTTTACATCCTTGATGTCAAGGGAAAAGTAAGCGTTTCAAAATTATTTTTTAATATATTTGATTAGATCCTGAAAGACTTAAGACACTTGATGTTTAGACAATGATGGAAAAGTATGACAGTGACCATCAGTCTTCAGGAGAACAACCTGATATTTATCTTAAAACCACCAGCTAGAACATTCATTGCGGTCAGAGGTAAAGGTATCTATAGTCTGCTGCCATTTGGGGCAAGGAACTGTGAGACATTTACCGGTTCCCTGTACTGCAGTTGGAGGCACATTGGCTAACAGGCCTATCACCACAACAGTGAGAATCATGCAAGTGTTGTGGGTTTGTATCTCATCTCCAACATATCTCTTTGAATGTGACACTGTTCACAGGGCTGACCATCGGTGGTTTTCTTTGGGTACACAGGTTTCCCCTGCCCTTTGTACACGTGGGGTGTATGTATGTAAGTGAGAGAGAGAGCAATACTGAGTGAGTAGTTATGATTTAAAAGATGGTAAATAAATTTGTAAGACATTTAATGCCTACTGTGTGTGTATTGTGTAGGTAAGCACTTTGAGTCTACTTTTGCTAATGGCATAATGCATTTTATAAATAAGGATTTATTATCATTACCATCATAATCATCATCCTGAGAAGAGCATATAGATGGCTGAGCCCACTTCTCTTCTTCTGCTGTTTTGTACCATTTTTGAAGGATTGTGTACCCATTCTTTGAATATGAAAAGAGGGATTTACCCATGCTCTAACCCACGAGCCTTTTAAGTGTTCTTCACTTTTCTTTGCATCTTGTAAAGCGTATTGAGCATTGGTGTTTTCAGGTGCTAATCAGTCGCAATTACAGAGGTGACATTGACATGTCAGTCATTGACAAGTTCATGCCCCTGGTGATGGAGAAGGAAGATGAAAGCAACGTGACACCTGTGATACAGCATGGTCCAATTGCCTACATCTACATCAAGTATAACAATCTCTATTTAGTGGCTACAAGCAAAAAGAATGCAAATATAGCCTTGGTGTTTTCATTCCTTCACAAGTTAGTTCAGGTGAAAAACATATTTTGGCATTGTTTTACAAATATTTACTTTTAAATAAATGGTAATTATGACTACCACTTAGAGAATTCACATGAGAATCTTTTGAGGAATGCATTAAGCTTATAAGGGTATCGTTGCTTTAACACATTGAGTCTGGGTCTTGGCCTTTGATTTTGATACCCAGATGTGCACAGTATTTTCAAAAATCATAAATAAGTAAACATGAAAGAAAAATAAATCAAAATGATAATAAAGTTAAGAGAAATAATCTCTTCCTACCTTATTCCATTTTGAAAATACACATTCTTGTAAATCCAAAGGAAATTAAGGATATCAAATTATATTTCCATAAAGAAAATTTTGATACAGGCTTATGCACAATCAGTCATCACTGCCATGCTTAGTCCGATATTCAGTTGATTTTAATAGTTACACACCGTGTAGAAATGAATAAACATAATTTATGATGATGAAGAACAACTTCAGGGTCAGAAACAAGGTTGAAAATGATGACAAATCTCTAGTCAGCTTCGTGTGTGCACTTGTCTAGCCATCAATTTTTAAAAGAAATATGCGTTGAGAAATATTGAAATCTTCAAACTAACATCTTCCTGTTTGTTTCTATGTCAACGAAAGGTATTGTAAAACTGTAGTAGTGCATGAAACAATCTGTACCCCTGATATCGAACTGCTGTCAGTTTCCTTTCGCTCTTTCTATCTCTCTAGGGAATTTCCACTACTGTTCTTTACAGTAGTCTGTATTCACCCTAGAGCAAATGCTATGTCAATTGTGATTTGACAAAGATTTGAAAACAAGTGACCAATACATGACCTGCCCAACAACCAAGAAGCATATATCAAGCTGGATTTATGTTATGGTACAATCCATGTGGCTTACAAAACCAAGCCTATGCCATCTTTTGGGGCTTCTTCCCACCAGAGTGTGTTTCTGGCCCCTGTGTACAGGCCTGTGTGTGAATGTATGGAGCCTGTTGTTAAGCTGGTGAAGCGTTGGATATATGAGAGTATTGAATGTTTGTGAGGTTGTTTTGATTGTATGGTGTGGGGTGTTTTCTATGATTCATGTGATAAATAGATGAGCTAACAGATTTTTATTTTTGTATTTCTTTCTGTGTTGATTCTGTGATAACTAGTAAAACCATTGTAATATATCCAAACAACAAACCTTAGGTAACTAGGAGCTTGAAGAATGTACTAAATAACAAAAAGTCTTTTTTTTCACCATTGATGCCTTGGCAAAAAGATCTGTGAATAGAAATGTAAGGGATGCCATTGTACTAGAAAATCAATCAGATTTAATGGCATGAGTGATTGCCAGCTCATATGGAATATTTACACCAAACATGTTAAGCATGGCCAGCAAAGAATACACCTTCTGCGTAAGCTAAATAGTTTTTCAGTCAGCAAAGCAATCGAGCCATTTCTGTCCGTCATTTATTGAGAGTCTTTTATCGTTTTCATTTGTATGCTGGTTCTGCAGTCTGTCTGTTCATGACAGAAATAGTCTGAACAGAATTTTACATTTCCCATGTTTAAATTGCCCATTGAAATTACGGCAGTGGGTCATTTTCATTGGCATTCCTTTGTTAAGGGATGCAACTCTTGTTAAATGGGATTTATCAAGCCAAATGACTGGATTTTGTCCCTTTCTGTTTACATAGTTTTGTAGTAAAACTTATAAGTCCCACAAGGTTCTGTACTTGGTCCCATCCTCTTTATCATGTACATGAACCCACTAACTACTACAATTCAATCTCACTCTGTATCTAATCAAACCTTTGCTGATGACACTCGGCTGTATACCAGTTGTTCTCCTTCTCAGACATGCAGAGCATCCAAGACTGTATTTCTGATATTAGACTATAGATGACCACAGCAAGTTAAAACTAAATGATGAAAAAAAAGGAAGCTTTTATTTTTTCAAATAGGAGAGCCAGAGTTTACCCTTCGCTGCCTTTCTCTGTTCATGTAGGCAATGCCGATGTTCCTTTTGTTACTTCAATGCGTGACTTAGGTTACATAATGTCTGCTGGCATGTCTGGTGATAAATATGTTTCTCACATATGTCATTCTACATTCTAGAAGATCAGCTCCATTCACTGTCTCAACCACCGATATTCTTATCTGCTCATTTGTTCTGTCTAAACTAGACTACTGCAACTCTCTTCTTGCTGGCTGTCCACAGTACCTCATCCACAATCTTCAGAAAGTCCAGAACTCAGCTGCTTGTCTCATTTTCTGGACTCGCAAATGTGAACATGTCACACCACTTGATCACTCTCTTCATTGGCTACCAGTTAAAGCTACGATAGACTACAGGTTCTCAACTCTATGCTATGGATACTTTGAAGGCTCCTCCCCCCACTACTGAAATCTTGTCTGTCCATGCACTTGCCCAAAACCTTCACTCCTCATCAGACTCCCACGTTCTGTCCCTCCAGGAGACGGTCACATATGGATAACAGACCTCTATGGTGCTAAGCAGTGGAACTTTCTTTCACATCGCATTCCCTCGGACTCCAAGGCTACATTCACATGCTCTCTGACAATATATGTTTTAAAGTGCTATCCCTGAACTACTGTTCTTAACTCCCTGGCAACACTGTCTGTCATGTTAACCATCATGCAACGACTCCATCTTACACTGTTTATAGTATCTACATCCTTTCATCCGTTGCTTTATGTACAATAACAAAAGCAATAATAACAATCAACTTTATTAGTCCCAACGGGCAATTAAAAATGGGAGGTGTGCTCTGTTTCCAAAATATATATATGTTAAAAAAAAAACCAAAAAACAAACCAACAACATGCACACCTTCACACACACACAGCTGACAGTTCATCTGTGATTGAGTAGCTGGACTGCGGATGGCACAAAAGATTTCAGATGCCTATTGCTTTTGCATACTGGCATACTACTCTTGTACCTCATCTTTATGTTGTTCGGTGTGTCTATACGTCCCTCTCTGTCCACTGGCTGTTATTTTCCATTTATCATTATTGGTCTATGTAGAGAGTGCCATCTATCTTGGTCATGATGCTGTGCGTTATAAGTTCCCATCATTATTATCATTAGTTATGAAGGACACGGGTGGGTAGCCAAGCATCAGTAGTTGCTTAAGGGGCTGGACATGCTTTATTGATGAGGTTAGGCTTTTATTGGCATACTGTTTTTTGGTCATTCTGTCTAGCTTTAGTTTGTCATGCTGCCTCGACTTGCCTTGTGTGTCATACTATCTAGACTGAGTTTGTATTACTATGTCTAGACTCACCTTGTTTGTCATAGTGTCTAGACTCACCTCGAATGCTGTGCTTTAGATCTTTGTAGAATACTTCAAGGAGCTGGAGGAGGAGAGCATCAGGGATAATTTTGTCATCATCTATGAGCTTCTGGATGAAGTTATGGACTTTGGCTACCCACAGACCACCGACAGCAAGATTCTGCAAGAGTTAGTACCTGTTTGTCAACTCCTAAAACTTCTCTGCTGCTGTTTTTGAGTCATTGCTGTATTCTGTATCAGTGTTTATATTCTATCACATCAAAGCCTAATGATGTGAAGCATAGAGAGCCTGGCCACAGAGTCCATGCTAACCCTTATTATTAGTTTCAGTCCCAGTAACTTCTGCTTCATAATCTGGTATTCTTCCATTTACTTAGAGACATTTTTCACTTTCAGAGCACATTTTGTATATATGAGTTCTCTACATTAATCATGCACTCAACACACATATGCACTGACACATGCATGCACACACACACTAGCTGTAAAGTTTCTCAGACAAAACTTCCCATTGATAAACGTTTGCTGCATCTGTTGTCAGATACATCACTCAAGAAGGTCAAAAATTGGAGATAGCACCACGACCTCCTATGGCAGTGACTAATGCTGTGTCTTGGCGGTCTGAAGGCGTCAAGTATCGCAAGAATGAAGTTTTCCTGGATGTCATCGAGTCAGTCAACTTACTGGTGAGCTGTAGTGTCCTACCACTCTTAGCTTATGTTTTTTTCTCCAATTTCTCTGTTAACGGGTTTTTTGTGCATAATTTCTGGGACTTCTTTTAAGCTGTTTGCTCAGAAAACATTTTATGCATACATTTCTATTTTGGATTCTTTCCTTTTTTGTAAACTTATTATAGGACTAAAGTATTTACAGTTCTTCTCAGCAGACATTTTACAGAATATTCCCAGTGTGTGTAGATGAGGCAGATATGTACTCAGATGTTTGATCACTATTGTAACAGTATGTACAGGTATTCTTTGACAACTTCTGTAAACTAGTTGTCTTATGCATTAATACTTGGCAGAGTGTCTGTAGGATGTATGAAGTGTTTATCTTGTGGTTTTTTTTCCTCTTTTGGGTTTTTTTTTGGCTGATTGCTGGAGATATTCTGATGTGCAGGTTAGTGCCAATGGCAATGTGTTACGGAGTGAAATTGTTGGCTGCGTCAAGATGCGGGTATTTCTGTCTGGCATGCCAGAGCTTCGGCTGGGACTCAACGACAAAGTTCTCTTTGAGAGCACTGGAAGTAAGCAAAGGGAATTTGTTATCATTCTTATCCAAAAATATGGAAAGGAGATAAACTAAACAGTCTAAAATTAACTTATAACTTATGTTGCAAGATTATCTAAGTTGCCTGCTTTCACTCAGAAACAGTACTGTTTGAAACTCTGGGTGTAAATGAACAAACAAAAAATAAATTGAAACAAGAGTTCAGCAAATTGATGTTGAAATTTCTGAGTACATGCTGCTGTCGTGCTTGCCCTGTATAACTTCTTCACAAACTCCAGAAAGAGCCAACCCTCTCCTTCGTTTTCTACAGTGGCTTCCCATCCGTTCTGGCATCCAGTCCAAACTGTCCGTGCTGCATTTTAATTTCTTTGCTGGCACCTGCCCTGATTATTTATCTGAACTGCTCTTCCCTTACGTCCCAGTTAGACAACTCTGTTCTTCGTCTGATGATCGTCGTCTTACTCTTCCTGTCACCACAACAACATATGACCACATGATTTTTAGTTACTGTGCAGCAAAACAATGGAACTCTGTCCCTTTCCATATCCGTCACCTAACCACTATTGAATTCTTTAAATGTGTGCTGAAAACACACCTCTTCCTTTAGCATTACTAACGACACAATGCTAGTTCTTTGTCCCACCTTCCCCACTTTCCACTTATTTCTACTTTCCTGCTGGTCTTTTGCAATATCATGACACTCTCAGTCCTTGTTACTTGGTTTCTCTTTGTGTTTTCTGTGTTTGTCTTTTAATCATCATTGGAACTGTTGTTTATTCTTCCGTCGTTCAAATGTTGTTTTGTTTTTCTGTCCCTCTTATGTTGCCCTTGTCTCGTTCTTGTTCTTAAGATCATGCATCTTAGGAGTGTGAGTATGCGCTATGCAAATTTTGCATTTATTATTATTGTGAATAAATGGTCGTCTTTACATTATTTGTATGCATGTGTCAACCAGAGGGCACGTGTGAAAGTTCCTTATTGGCATAATGTTGGGATATGGCTGTCCAGAGCTTGGTGAGTTATACTGTTTGTACAGGAGGAAAGAGCAAGTCTGTGGAGCTGGAAGATGTGAAGTTTCACCAGTGTGTACGTTTGTCACGTTTTGAAAATGACCGAACCATCTCTTTCATTCCTCCTGATGGAGAGTTTGAACTGATGTCATATCGCCTAAACACTCATGTAAGTCATGCAGTCTTTATGAGTTTTTACTGACGCCGTTTTGCCTTAGCACAAATGTAAGTGATGTAGTCTTTGTGTGTGAGGTGGTATCGCCTTAACACACATGTGATGTAGTCTTTATGATGTCACTTATTGCCTTAACACTGTATCAGTGATGCAGTCTTTATGATGTCATATTACCTTAGCACTCATATCAGTAATGTAGTCTTTAGGATGTCTGTGTCACCATAAGTTGCATGTCAGTAATGTAGCAATGATATCTGCATCGTAATACATAAATACCTATTTTTTATGATAAGATCTTGATGTACATCAATTTGGTTGTTTTTTTAAAGTCTGAATCATGGATGGTCTAGTTGTTAGTGTACATTATTTCTTGGAATTGTAGCTTAAACCCTTCTTAAAATATGAAACAATAGTTTGTATGCATGCATGTATACTTATTTGCTTATGCATGTACTTTACAGGTGAAGCCTCTAATTTGGGTGGAGTCTGTGATTGAGCGTCATGCGCACAGCCGTGTTGAATACATGATTAAGGTAAACGTCCTAAGAACTTTTGTTGCAGTTTATCATTCAGCATCATGTACAAGTGGACTTGTAAATCTTCACTTAGCCAAGAATGAGAGAATTCTGCTACAACACAATCTGGTTGAATTGCCCATCAGAAGTTCAACATTTTGCATTTCCTAATTTAAAAAATAAAAATGAATTCACAACATGCGCAAGGATGAAGGACTGTCATTATTTTGCCAACGTTCCTTGTTAGAAAGGGAATAATAGTGAAGTGCGATAAGCTGCTTATTAATAGAGTACTGCTTGTTTAAGGCCAAGAGTCAATTCAAACGACGGTCAACGGCAAATAATGTTGAGATCATCATCCCTGTGCCAACGGACGCTGACTCACCCAAGTTCAAGACAACAGTGGGCAGCTGTAAATACTCCCCAGAAATCAACAGTGTCATCTGGAGCATCAAGTCGTTCCCTGTAAGATGTTGTTACTCTGAAGATTCTATTGCATGCTATTACATTACAAACCAGCTTCATTATACTGTAGTGCAGATGCTGCTGTTTTATGCCTTAAATAGTATTTACACACATCTGGAGAACACCACCACATCCATTCTTCTGATGAATTTTGACTTCAGTGCTTTCAGTATGTTTTCAGCAATGCAGTGTCATTTGCTTGTTCAAAAACTAATTTGGATAAACAGACCTCAGTGTATAAGAATGTCTAGTAATGTTATTTCCTATACTCTGTACACTAATACTGGTTCTCCCCAAGGGACTCCTCTCTCTCCCTGCCTGGTGGAGGGTAGACAAGGGAATGACAACTGCCCTTTAGTTAAATTTGCAGATAACACTGGACTAACAGGACTGATTTCCAATGATAATGACTCCTACTACAGACAGGAGATTGAACATTTTGTTAAATGGTGTGACGACAATTATTTTATGTTAAACATCCAAAAATATTGTAGATTTCAGAAAAGACAAGGCTGATTTTGATGACATACTTATTAAAGGTGAGGTCATAAAAAGAGTAGACAGCTAAAAATATTTAAGTATAACAGTTGATGATAACTCACCTGGAAAGCTCATGTTGATAGCATTGTCAAGAAAAGGCATGGGCACCTTCGCTGTTTAAGAAAACAGATTTTTTAACGTATACCCAGGACTCCTGCAACTATTCTACACCAGTAATACACAACACCATGACTTTTGGCCTAGAATGAGACCCTATATCACAAGTTTCTGTACAACAGACTATAATTTTAGCTGACAACTCTCATTCACTCTGACAGGAATTTGACAAACGCATAGACAGATGGTAGGTTTAGAGTTTCCCGAGCCAGAACCTTATGTTATCTGCATTCTTTTATTCAGGTGGCAATCCACGTATACAACCACATCATGGCTAGGACATATCTTTGAGTAAAAGTTTTCATACACCTGGCTCCCATTCCTGTTTTTTTGTTTTTTTTTAAACTTAAGGTATCATGTAATGTCTGATATTATATTAACATGGCAGATAAATAATAATTTTTTGAAAGGAATTAATCAAGATGCTTTGTATTTGTATCATGCACTTTGTCCATGTTACCTATTATTTATAGAGCTGACTGTGCTTCTGTTTACTTGACACACTATCCTCATCATAGATTTACTTTAGAATTAGGATCAGTAGTAACCCAAGAATAGTTTCTTTTCTTTTCGTCCCTGCTGTTTAATTTCACTCTTAACATAGTGTGTAGTGTACTCCATATGGATCAGTCGTGCTCAGGCTTTTGTCGCTTGAGGGCCGCACTGGACATGATCTAAAATCATGCAGGCCAGAACGTCGGTTTTTCCAGAATCATGACATTAAAAATTAAATGATGCTGTGTCTGGTTAAAATGAGCGGGTCAGAGGTTGGGCACCCCTGATATAGACGTACATACTCTCACAATCCATAGGGAGCCAGGAAATCTAGTGTGTTGAGGCATAGTGTGCACTTAAGGGAATGGCTAGTGTACTTGTAAGTAAACTGTATTGAAATATTCAGGTTTGGAAATGGTAGGTGTATACAGCACATCTTGCATGTTGAGGCTGCACAGAGTGTAGAAAGTAGGAAATCCTTATTTTTTTCATGCTCCTGATAGGGTGGAAAGGAATACCTCATGCGTGCCCACTTCGGGCTCCCAAGCGTGGAAAATGAGGAGACGGAAGGCCGGCCTCCAATCAGCATCAAGTTTGAGATTCCCTATTTCACGGTCTCTGGAATTCAGGTTAGTATCATGCACACCATTCTCAGAGAATGTGAAAGTCAATGTGCACAAATGATAACATTAAGGATTTCATAACTCCATTTTGTAAAATTTCAGCAGCACCATAACTGAAAATTTGGTGGTGGGGCAGGGAGAGGAATTAAAGAACAAGATGAAGAAAAACACTTGGTATGAATTTCCTATTTTATGTTATCATATCTTTGGTCCAATCTTACTAACCTACTGTCTCTGCCTCCCACAGGTGCGCTACCTGAAGATCATAGAAAAGAGTGGGTACCAGGCCCTACCCTGGGTGCGATATATCACGCAGAATGGCGACTACCAGTTGCGCACCAACTAGATTTGTAATTATGTTCTGCTTATTGGCATTATTTTCCAAGTCTGGAGATATTTTTGCTATTCTTTCTCTACATCCTCTTTTGATCTCCATTTAGAATTATTTACAGGTATTGTCAGGTGGGCTATTAAGAAAAAAAATTAGTGTGATAAGGAAATATAAGAGTAGCACATTCATGCAGCCAGGCTTCTCTGATTTAACAGTAATTTTCTTGAAGCCTTGAAATTGTTTTAAGTCAGAGTACTTTATCTTGTGAACTCAGAGAAAGGCATTTCTTCATCGGTATACCTTTCACCTGCCTTGTGACATGAGGGCTTTATCATCCCCCATTTGTGGAAAGTGTTGCTGTGTTAGGGCACCTAACACAAAGGGTTATGACAGTCAACAGTCTCTCAGTTTTGCAGGGAGATTTGGGCCAGCAGTATCTGATTTAGTGTAAGATTGGAGCCAAGCCACTTTTTAAAAAAAATGGCAAAGGGATTCTGTTGAGCTCAGTTTACCACTGGCTCGTAACTGTAGGTGGGAAGCACATGTGTGTGTACATTTAGCTTTGTGATGTGGGACACACATTTCTTTAGTTTGTGCAGATATCGGAAGTGTACTAGACTGTCTTGATGTTCTTTAAGGTACAGGTTCACGACCAACACATAATACTAGTTTCCTACAGCTTCTTACTATATAGAACAAAGGTTTGTTTTGGAGGAACGGACAGAGGATGAAGGATGGTTTTTGCCCTCACACGCTCTAAAAGGAAGCTGTTAGGAAAGGTAAATTCCATTTCTGTGACCATGTGTAGAGTCTGTTTAAGTGTTGTGTCTGCTCAGCTGTGGGTGTGTGTAGGGTAGATAGGAACAGACATTGGTCACTACCCCTTTATCTCATGACTTTTGTTTCTTCGGGCAATGTTTGTTCCATTAAGCATTTTATTCTTTCTTGAGTTCCATATGTTTATGCATTTGATATCAACTACTGACAGTGCAATTCACTCGGTGAAATATTGTTAAATGTTCAAGAATACAAGATGGATTTTGGGGTGAATATACAGATGAGAATTAACTTTAGTTGTGACATTTGACTAAATATTTAGAATTGAAATTCATATTAAGTTTCAAACAACCGCAAAAATACCTGACCAGAGTGTTATTCCCAAGTTTATCCTAATTTTACATATAGCCCTTTTGGTCGGTGGTATGTACAGGGATATAAGGCAAAGTATGTACAAAAATAAAATAGTATTTTGTGGTGGTTTGTCCAGCAGTATGCTATTTTTTTCCTGGTTTTAACTGCATGAGATGTATCATTTCAAAATACATACAAGGCTTGTTATAGGAAGATGTCATGCCTTGTAAGAGATGTCATCAACATTCCTTTTGCTGCGAGATAAATATTGACTTTTTGGTTCTTGCATCGTTAGTGAGTTGTTTGTAGTGATATCTGCTTTTATGTGATGAGGGATGGAACTGAAGGGGTTGAGCTGGGTATGAGTGTCATTTTTCTAGTAGTCTCTTACACGAACACACACACGCACACAGTGCTGTAGAAGTATCAAGGCAAGTTAAAAACGTCTTTCATCCAGGTACTGAATTTTTGTGTCTCTGCATTATAAGACCTTTATGAAACCTTACAGGATAGTTTTGCCAAGCTAAATTTAGAAACTCTGACATGACATATGCAAGAACACAGCACAGCACCTGTTGTATTTACAATGTTTACATCCAACAAAAATAGTATTTACATAACACACCTTGCTTGTGTGCATAGAATTGAGATGCCACGAGTTTAGCCAGCTAAATACCCACAATCCTCATGTTTAGTAAAAGATTATATACATAATTACATACCCACAAACCATCTGTACAAATAAATACAACTGGATTTTGTTAAGCGTCGAATGAAAATCTTACTGTGACAATGTTTTAGTATAAAACTGATCCCAGTAGTAAGAAACAGTTCCGAAAACAGAAAAACTTGAGTGATCTCAACTGAAAATAAGTTGTACATGAGCATACCTGCAAGATTCATCTTGGACGTGATTGATCATGGTTACCAGCAAAGACTTGTGTTTGACAACCCATTCCCAATGGCTATAACACAAATTTCTAAGAACAAACTATTTTCCAACAATTGCACACACACACACAAAATGGGAAAGTAGACAAAGGCATTTTGAAATGCTTTGTGGGTTTGAACATTTAGACTTTTCACAATGCTTTCACTCCTCCCACCTAGACAGCTGGTGCTTGGCACAATATTTCAATAGTTTGCCTGTTGTTACCAAGGACTAGAAGTCATTTTGGTCCCTATGACAGCAAGCAAAACCTGAAGGGTTCCAGCACATTTTGGGGAATAAAAATATATGTTGAATAAATTTCCTAGGGCACATTCCAAGCAAGTGCTGCTGGGTTAGTCCACATCCATGAGAAACGATGCGATGTTCAACAAGGTTTTTTTCCAGATAAATGCTTCCTTGTCAACATCCATGCCCCTCTCATCATATGCGGCTTATCTGGTGTTTGCCTACCTAAATCTGACATACTCTCAAGGTATCTGTCTTGCACACTCCACAGGTATCATCTACCTCTCTATGTAGCATGTACTTCAAAGATCTACATCTTGTCAAGAAAACATGTTGCTACCATTAAAATGAGCAATTATGTAACTGTGCAGATATGTGTGAGCGCCATTAAAAAAAACTCAAACAGCGAGATGGATGATGATGATGTCGACTTGTAATGCGCAGGTATCCATTCCGAAGAATGCTCATTGCGCAGGATGTGATAACAGTAATTTTCTGAATCACAGACCTGTTGCTAAACTAAGACGTTGACTTTTGCAAACATAAACCTGCCAGCAGTTAATAACCTGTTACTCAAAACTTCAGAAATGCACACTTCATGGAAAATAATCTGACAGCAGTAAACACAGGTAAACAAGAAGTACTGGAGGAAAAGAATATGAATACACAACAACGCTAACATCACCAGCAAGACATCATATTGCAGTAGCCATTCTGCCAATGCTGTATACAACTCAACCTGACTTTACCATTTTGTTTACATCTCTCAATTCTGACTTGTGGTAATCCTTTTGCTATTTGCTGTATCCCTAATCCACCCAATTATCACTCACACATCTTTGTACATATGAAACCAATGGCAGCATCAGTTTATAAACTTAATGACAACCCTGAAAAAGAGGCTAGAAAGACTCTTACACAAAGAATGTTGAGCAAGGTGGCAATCAACAGGTTTGTGGGCAAGTGCACCCAATAGCAGCACAAGCCAGTCCATGCTAGTGGACCAAACATTATTTACAAGGCATAGAAGTTGATCTGAAGCCTTGACATGGTGTCAAATATAGATGTCATCTGAGTATTTGCTTACATGCGTACAGGTCAAGGGACGGGCGAGACACTATTGACTTATAAAAGCTCAATGCATAAAAACCATTCCGGTCTAGAGGCCAACGGAGACGGTGCCTCATCTGAAAATCAGCAAACAACTGCAGGTGACCAAAGAAACAGCTGATCTGAAACACAAGTTCTACCTACAGTAGACTTAACAAAGAACAGCAAGGTGTGAAAACAGCTACATACAATCCAAAATAAGTGAAACTGCACCTGACATAACGCATACAGGACAGTAAGGCAGTGGGGAAGGTTGTCTATTATTCAATCTTTTCACAGAAAATGCACAGATATCTGCAAGAATGCATAATGGCTGGCCTCTGTATCTTTGTTCACAAACCCTAGCAGCTCCCAAAACACCGCAGCATAGCACGTGCTCCAGGTCCACAAACAAGATCTTGCAAACCTCTCCATCTTTCCACTAGCTTTCTATCCAGGCTGGCATAGAATGCAGACTTGTTTACACTTCAGGCTCTTTACAGACTCTGCTCTTTATTACTTTTATGATCTCCTAACTCAGTGCATGTCTATCAGGCAGGCAACTTCATTCTTTTCACCTGCTTTCTTAAAATCAGGATGAATACCTTTGGGGAACACACTTTTGCCCATTCAGCATCTTATAATGCTCTCCCTCATGTGATGTACCACCAACGGATGACAGTGCCGCTAAAACTCATTTGTTGAAGGGACATCTGGAGGGTTAGGTCACAGGCTTCAGTCTGGCTGCTGTTCCATATCATCTGTAGCTGTCACTGTGTGTGTTTGTTGCACACTTTCTATTTTTCAAGTAACTGATAAGTGCTCAGAGCCCTAGTGTTGTAGAGGCTACACAAATGCATTTATTTTTGTTATTAGTAGTAGTCTAATATATATATAAAGTATCTATTCTGATACCCAGCACAGAAAGGACACCTAAGTATGGATCTATGTAGGTGGTGAAGTAGCTCCAATGGCAATGACAGCAGCAGGAATCCTGCAACTGATGTCAACACCAGCCATCTACAATGGGCCGAACTGGCAAGGTGAAATAAAAGTGCACTTCCGAAAGACATATTTACTGAAACAAATCTTGCACTAATTTGTTGTTGGTCACCACGTTGCTGCGATACAGAGTGAGTTACCTCAGTGCCAGTCTTGGAACAGGTCTTTGCCTGTAAAATGGTTGTGACAACTATGATACACAAATAATCAAAGTCTGTTTTGACAGTTTGTTGTTTACTCTTAACAGTCTCCACATATTAAACCCACTTCAACACCTCTGTGGCTAGCTGTCTCTAGCTATTTTCATGGGGTCCTTCTGCTATCTTCATATAGTTCTATCAAGTTATTTTCAAGGGATTCTTATACCACTGCTTTCCTTCACAACAAAACATATTTCCCCAGCTTTATCTCACCTTGTTATGTTCATATTTAACGATATTTATGCTTGCATATGCACATACACAAAAGCATGTAACCACATACATAACATAAAACAACCATTTGCCACTACAGAAATGAGCCCAGTTAATTTTCCTCATAATTAAGAGAAACATTACCTAACAGTTTATATATACAGTATTTTTTTTTTTCTTTAAACCATTTGAAAAAGTACATACTGTTACACTACTCATTACAAGGACATAAACTGGCATGCATGTAGGTGATTACAGTCCACAAGAATGACCCTCCTATCGGCTGGCATGATCAACAGTCTCCTCAGGGTCTGATGTATAGTGGTCAGGGTTGACCCCAGAACTACCCACACCACTCTCGTTATCATCCTCAGAACTAGAATCTGACCATTGCCGGCTCTCGTTCCCTGAGGAGTCGGCGTCAATTCCCTGACATTCACTGGTAAAAGGAACATAGCCCGTCTCCTGTGCCCCTGTATCTGGCATGCTTTCTAACTGCTCCATGCCTTGTCCAGCCTGACTGCCATGTTGCACATATCTCTCATTTTCTTCAAAAGAGTTGGCTCCAGAACTGGACACAGCATCAGGTTCACCCATTTGACTGTTGTCTTCTGCATCACAGATGTTAGAAACAGATGAACCTAGCTCATCATCGCTGCTGGAGCTGTCGGCCTCAAAGTCTCGCTCACCACCACATGCAACAGGAGCAGCCCTGGCCAAGTGTTGGTTCTCGGAATTGTCAACTTCACAAGCTTCTTGAAAAGTAAAACTTGCACTGACATAGTCCTCCAAGTTTGATGGTCCACTTTCATTGTTACCAGAAGAATCTGCATCGATCGACTCAAAGCAACTGAGTTCCAAGTCCCTGACATTAGATGTAGTAGCCAAAGTATGGGCTTGATGTTGTGCAAGTAAAAACATCTGGGACTGACTGACAGTACAGATATTTGTGCCAGCAGTGATGCCAATGGAACTGGCAGGAACATCTACCATTGAAGACAAGCTCCCATGGCTCTCAGTTGTGTCCAGCTCGTCAGATGACGACGATGACAGATCAAAGTCTGTGGAAGAGAGCATATTTGCAGACAAATGATCATCTGATGCTTTACGCTCAGTTGGATCTGGCGCATCTCTATCCGATGAACTATCACATATCTCCCGGTGATCATCTGCCAGGTTGCAATTTCTGCTTGAGCTACACATTGGGCTGTTATCTGTGTTATCTTGGGCATTCACTTCTGAAGTCAGTGGATTGGACCTAGCCAACAATGGAATGGCCATTTCAGTCTCTTCCTCATTTTCATTCTCAGACAGAAGTTCTGGGGCTGAAGAACTGTGACAAGCCAGGGTTTCATCATCTTCATACCCAGCATCCTCCTCCTCAACATCATCTGCCTGTCCATTGATTGAACTGGTTGAAACATTGTGGTTAGCAGACTGGGACATCCCACCAAGATGACTGCTTGTTGCTATAGACTCCATCTCATCTGAGTCATTTTCATCTATGATGAGTTCGCCATCTTCACTAGCATCCTCATCATTGCTGCTTGATGCTACATCTCCACTGGAGTCAGACTGTTTTGCTTGCACAGGCATGCTCCCAGTAGACTCCTGTCTGCCTCCTGTCACGCTGCCAGCAGACTCCTGTCTCCCTATTGTCATGCTGTCTGCAGCAGCGGACTGGGTAACACTTTCAGGAATCTTTTTGTTCTGGTCTCGGGAATGACAGGGTTTTGGGGCAGGCCCATCTGCCTGTCTTCCCTGAGCAGACATATCGGTGCACAGATGAACTTTGTGACAAGAGCTCTGGAAAGCAGACTGGTGCAAGATGCCAGCATTTGATTCTCTGTAAGCGTTCAAGGCAGAGCTGGCCTCTTCTGATCTAACAGTCTGGTCTTGTGCTTGGGAATGTGAAAGAGGGAAGTCTTGAGAAACCAGAGCTAAATTGAAGCTTGCCACTGAGTGCTGGCAGGAAAGAAGCTGTGAACTATGAGCAACACCCATAAAGACGTCTTTCATAAGGATTCCCTCCACAACTGGTGGACATGGACTTGACACCGCACCAGCAGTGGCCTGGTCTGTGTTGGTGCTTAAGGCCAAAGGAACAGCCTCTGCTGGTTCAGCACATATTTCAGCAACTTCGTGAACTCTACCATCAGACTGTGGATCCCCCTCCACTTCGCTGACAGATTCCACATCAAGAATCTCATCAGATTCTGTGTCTGACATTTTGTCGCTGGACGAAAGACTGTCAACATCTATATACACGTCATCCTCATTATTTTCAGCTCCTGTCAGCCCAAGCATTGTAGCAGATGGTCGCAACCCATCGTCTGCAAGGCTGGAGAAGTTAATAGCATCTGTTGGAACATTCAAGCGAGAACTGCATGGCACGACAACCGTCTGGGCCACTGGCAGTTCACTTCCCGAGTTGTCCTCACCACTCTGCTCTGTAGACCTGTAGTCCTGGTCACTCTCATCTGAGGAGGTGATCACCACAGGCTCTTGTGAGCTGTTCTCACACTGTAGAATCTGCGATGCCATGGCTGACGAAGGTGGATCAATCTGTCCAGAAGCTCTGCCTATGTTTTCCCACCGAGAGGAAACATCAATACTGGGAAAAGAGAAATAGGAAGCAGAGTGGTTTGGTGGTGACTGGTGATGAGTGCTCAGCAGGAGATGAAGAGAACTCCAAGTAGACGCCTGGCCGTTGTTATCAGTTTCACTACTTTTGCTGCTGCTCTGGCTCCTCTCCGGTGTACAGTGACGCCCATCTCTGCACCCATCCCCACTGTCCTGAAGACGCGATTTCTTATGGCCAGAAGGATGTTTCTTGCAAGTTTCTGATGACTCTCGGTGAATCTCTTGTTCTCTGGATGAGGCAGTGCTACACACATCCCTCCTGCTGGAATGGGAGTCCTCATACCTTCTTGATTGTTCCGATTCAGACTTCTCTCTGCGACTCTCTTGTTCTATAGATGAGGCAATGCTACATGCATCCCTTCTTGAAGAAGTGCTGGTGGAATGTGAGTGCTGGTATCTTTTCGACTGTCCTGATTCACATTTCTCTCTGTGCTTCTTGTGCTTCTTTTTGTGCTTGTGTTTTTTCTTGCGAGGCTGGTCAAGGGCTTGCCCTTCATCCTCCAGTCTGTTTCGCTTGCGTTTCTTATGAGAAGATCTGGAACGAGAGTGATGCCTTCTTCCATTACCTTGACCTCCAGAGGATGAGTGAGTCAACACTTCGGAGTCTTCTGAACTATTGGGACGATGCTTTCTGTGTTTCTTATCATTACGTTTGTGACTGCTTGAGGCTGATGATGATCTGTGTCTGCAGCTAGTGCTGCTCAAAGAACCCTCTCTGTGGCCACAAGACTTCCTTTCATGGGGGGACCTTGACCTGCGGTATGCAGAAGGTGGTGTGGGAGACCGTGATCTGATTCTGTGTCGAGACTGAGAGCGATGATCTTCACCAGTGGAAGCAGCTGCCAACCTGCGTTTGTGGTTGCGAGCAAGCTGCTTAGCAAACTTGGAATAACTTTCATCATCAGAACCTGATGATAACTGAATTGGTGACCGTTCTTCCCAAGGTTTATCATAACCAACAAAAATGACTTCATCCCCATCACCTGATTCATCTGCCGTACCTCGTTCAGCCCCATCCTGTAAACCTAAATCCACTGCATTGATTATGGTGGATGCTTCACTGTCAGAGCTGTCAACTACATTGACAGGTGAGCTTGAGGTTGCTCCTAGGTCCCAAGAAGGTCCAGGAGTAGGTGAGTCCCATCCTGAGTTGGTACTACTGTTTGCTGAGCCTATGCCACCCAGCAACATTCTTAACTGACTGGATGCTGGTGTCTGATCAGAACTAGAACTGAACTCCTGCCTCACAGACGGGGGCTCGTTGCCATGGCTTCGCCTCAATGAACCTGCACCTTCACTTCCTCTCTGCTCATGTGCTGGGCGTCCAGCCTCTTCAGCATCATCATCATCAATGACAACCACATCGCTGTCATCCCCAGAAGACTCTGAGCTTGAAATCATTTGTGCTGAAGGCTGATAAATGGCCTTCGTGTCATAAACACCCATAATGTAAGGTGAGCGGGCAAAAGTCAAAAACTCATGCATAAAGTGCCGAGTGTGGCGTCCAATATATGGTGAAACATGCTGGTAGAATTCCTCACTGTCAATAGCAAAACGCTTGATGAGGTCTTGAATGAGCTCAAGAACAAACTGTACCTGCAAAAATAAAAAAATAAAAAAACAGTAAAAATATTTAAACATTTCAGAGGCATACAGAAGTAAACAGAAAAAACTGAATTCAGCTGGCATGATCGCATTCTCTTTAATAATAATAGTTACTTAGACTTGAGATTAAAAGATGGGATGTTTAATAATAACACCCTCCTCTTTGGCTTTGTTCAAATGACTAAGATTCATTCATTTTAATATATTAATCCTTAGCATATCACATGCCCTATGTATGTCTATGGAGAATCTCAGCTAGCCCACATACACATGCCCTATATTTATGGTATGTCAAAACACGGCTGTGCTCGACATCGAGTAGCTTTTGCTTTCTGCTGATCAGTTTGCTGTCTTAAGTGATGCGATTTTTTTGCTACTTTGCTGTTTTGAGCAGTGTGGCCGTTTATCACTGTTTTTGTTCCTTTCTAGCCATGTTCCGTGTTTTATGTCCTCTTGTACTTTGCTACTGTTGGAATAAATGCTTGAATTTAATGCTGTTTGTGATTCTTTGATCTTTAAACAAGTCTTCTTCCATCTTCTTTACGCTCATCTCAGATCTATCATCAATTTGCTATTGATACTTTGTTTCATTGCTCTTATCACTTGACAAATGTTTTTCGTCCTGATGGTTTTAGCCAGCAATGTTTTTTTCCAGTGGCCTCTTTCCACAGATTTTTCTAGCGTTATACTCCAGGCTTGTGCATAGATCACGCAAAACCTTTTCTCCACTGACTTCTTGTCTAAGTCTGCATAGAATACAAACTTGCTACACTCTTTTGGCTTGCACAGAATAGAAACTTTCTACACTTTCTTCAGGTTCTTGACAAGCTCTGCTCTTTATTACAACTATGGTGTCCTAACTCTGTGCACTTCTATCAGACAGGCATCGTTATGCTTCTGCTGATACAAGCCTCTTTTCCATTTACAGAATCAGGAAGAAAACACTTAGTGCATGCACTTTTGGCCATTAAGCATTAATTTTCTTACATGCCACCAACAGACCGACAGTATCCTTTAAACGTCCCCTTGAAACTCATTTTATCTAAGTATCCAGAGTTTAGGTTACAGGCATCAGTCTGGCTATTGTTCAATATCATATGTAGTTTTCACTGTATGTTGCATACTTTCTACTCTTTGTACCATTTTCATATAACGCGGTATAGTGCTACACAAGTGTAAATTTCTGTTATTGTAGCTGTGTGAATGTCTGATTCTGCAAACAAAATGCAACAAGCCACCACCTAAAAAGAAGAAATGAGCAATACTGCTCAGATCAACCCCATTAACATCCACAACAAGCAATTTTCTCAAGACCCAAAAAGTGAGTAGCAAGAACATTATCTGGAATATCTACATGTGAAAAATATGTCAATGCTAACAACATCTACAGTATCTAAAGCGAAAAGAGCAGTACAATATTAGCAGTAATACAAGACCCTAATGAATTAAAGCAAAACATGCCGGAAATTCTGATATACAAAAATATGAATTAAAATAACATGCTGTATTTCTTTTCCCCCTTTTAATAAGTACCTTGTATTTTCCCCATCAAAAAGGCAGTTCAAAACTTTATCTGCTTAAACGCTTTATTTCAAAATTTACCTCCCAGATGACCATCTCAAAGCTTGTATAGGCTGCAAACTTATGACAAAAGAGAAAAATAAACCGGATATTTATGTAACCAATTAACACACACTTATTGTTTAAAGACGTAACCCTAATGACAGCACAAACTCCGAGGCCTTAAAGTGCACACCTGTGACTCGTGTCCATACAGCAGGGCATTCAGCTCACGATTCAGCCAGGGAATCAGACGGTGAGTCTGGGCAGGATTGTTTCTGAAGAACTCTGGTGATATATGTCTGTATCGCAAAGATGTCCGCACACCGGTCACTCTGTAACCATTTAAATACAGTCGTCGTCGGAAGTCTATTGTTGAAACAAGATGGCGGCTTGAAGAAAATGGATCTCTTTCTCTTGATTCTTCACTCTGTTGTAGCCTGATCCCACGCCTGCTTGGCCGCATAAGAGAAGGTTCCAGATCAGAAGGTCTGGATCTGGTTCTATGTGCATGGCTACGGAGATGAAAATTAGTATCCCAGCGATGACGCATATAGCGATGATCAACATTAAATGGAATCATAAAGCGGAAGGCTGCATGCCTGTCCCAGTACCATCGGTTCAAAGGTCGTTGCTGAGGTGATGTGCGGTGCTCCAGATAGAACTGATCATACATGTTGTATGAACGGACATTGTGGATGATAGATTTAAAGGGCTGCTTGCACAGTGGACACTCAGCTTTCACCTGCAGCACATATAATTGCCCCTCATTTATTTGCATTTCATTCTTTAAATGCTGGAACAGAACTCGCCTATTCAGCAAATATACAACTCCAAAATGCTTTATTAGCAAATTGTTTCTATTTTTTCCCACAAGCAAAATAATTAACACAGTTGATGCTTCCATATCATCTGGGGAATCACAGATTAAAGATATCTGTATCACAGGAAGTTATATAATTTTATGAATAAAATTTTTTTTCATTAAGTCAAACTGAAATCTGAAATCAAACATGCAACAGACTTCTCTACACGAACCTGCCTGCCTATTTTAGTTTGCTGTTATGATGCCCTCAAAATGGAACTGGCATTCAAGCGGATCTTCCTGTACAGCAGTAATGGGACAAATCACAGCTCAACTCTTACCATGCTTGAAAATCTCATTTCCTGTAAGTTGTAGCCCACTTACCTTTGACCATTCCTGCAGGCAGACAAAACAGAACATGTGGAAGCAACTGTCAGTGAAGGACTTGTTCTCAAGCTGCCCCAAGCAAATGGCACAGTTTGGTTCAGGGGAACCAGGTGGTTTGGGCGATTCGCTGCTGCCTGCTTCATGATCTATGACACCACTGTTGTCACCCTGTGACTGGCCAGCACTGTCTGTTGACACAGCTGTGTCAGATGTCAAATCCCCTGCTGTCTTGGTCATGGAATGAAGGGAGCCTTCATGTCGTACTTGAGAGGGTGGGCCCTCTTTATCCGCTGCCCCTGACATCCTACATGTGTTCAGTCCACACTGCAGATTGAGAGTAAAGAATACATTGTCTGGTAGCTTATTTTTATACCATGTAACCTGAGCAAAAACCCATAAAAAAATAAAATCACAAAATCCCTGATCACATTTTATGATAAAAGCAAATAACTGGAAGAAAAGATGACTGAAAACCTACCTTTTCTTTTGGTCCTATTTTATTTACAGATAACTCTGCTTGAGCATCACAATCTTTTACTATGATCTGACACAGTTACTGAGGTCACAGGTCATTTTATCCCACAGCAAAAGTTAATTCATTCCAGCTAGGTCCATTTCCTCCCAAGACTTGTATTGACTACTTTTTGCATATATCATTATATGCATAGACATTGCTGATCAGTGCACTAATGTAGTACCTGATCAGCGATGTCTCTGCACACAATAATTTTTTTTTTAAAGTCAAAATACAAGTTCACAGTAAAATGACAAAATATTTAATTTAAAAGATTGTTTGAAGAGAAAAATCATGTTTATTTGCTATTGTAAGATATGTTCTCTTCATGCATATAGCCAAGCGCCCATTTTTGTTTAGTAAAATGGTGGCTAAACTTAGCTGCATAGTTCTACTTAAAATAGCCAGTTGAGCTTGCATATCTATATTGTTTAAGCAACTTTGGTATTAATAATAATAATTTGGGATTTTATAAAGCGCAATACTTCAGCCAAAGGCGGACTCACTGCACTGAACAAGTTACAAAATAGTAGCAAATATGTAGAACAAGATCACAAATGCTAGCAAAGATGTAGAACAAAAAAGTAACAAAGATGCAGAACAACAAGAAAGTAACAAAGATGTAGAACAAAATCACAAAATAGTAACAGAGATGTAGAAGGAAGAACAATGCGAGGATTGGCTTTGTTCTGGCAGTAATGGGCAATCACTGTAGATTTAACAGTAACAACTCTAAAGAATAAGGTTAGTGATAACAGGAGAATGTTGGAAAGATGTTGAGTAATCTCGTGAATATGAAAAAATTTTATCATGTGAAACTGCAAAAGGGAGATCATCACTTCTGTTTATTCAATACAGCTCAAGGTCGCTGCTGAAGCGAATGAAGCACGGTGGAGTGGACTCCAGCCAATAGATCCTAACAGTTCACACTTCAAAATAACATTATATACAGTCTTGTTGTAAGCCACAAGAGGAAGAAAACACAGCAGAAGGACATGTAAACATGAAGGTCCAACACTTTTATCCAAATCTAAGCATGACCATAAAACATAAACAAAATCAAGGAGAGCTGAGCCCGTCAGCCTGTTAGGCGAAGGGACAGAACTCTCGTATTATTTTACGTTAATAGCTACTAGTTTCATCCGTGATCCGTGATCAATTCGTCTTCTGGGCTTTGAAACAATTTGACTTATCGGTCATAGGATGAAACAGACCTAGCAAGGATTAAGTTGACGTGTGCTGTGGGGCAAAATAGTCTTGGGATGAAATGACAGGGCCCCCATTACTGAAACGAATATATAGATTTGTATAATAAATTTATAAATTAAGTCAAAATGTTTAAGCCATACTGACAACTCTCATTTTGAGTGTCTAAATTCCGCAAGTTCTCACCTGTTTGAATGTAGCTACACGAAGGCTTTTGAGATGGGAGGTAAGGGCTTAATAACGGATACACTTTGCACGACCTCTACTGTCCTAGTAGGATGTTTCCTTGAAGTGTTGCCCCCCTGTGGATGTCTTATGACTAAATTATTTGTGGAGACTTCCAGCTTTACTTAACCCCATCTACCTGCACTCCGTTAAGATTCCAGATTGCAACTCAGACATGGATATGTACATGTGATGTTGGCGATGACTACTTCAGTGACGATGGTGCCACGCTACCAACAGACAAGTTCCTTGCAACAAGCGTTCACTTCTTTCTTTGTCTCATTTTTTGTGTGTTGCTTTTACAACTCAATATCACATGCAATCTTACTAAAACCGACTGCCAGTATGTATTAATGTCACACCAGCAAACCATTCCGCTTTCACATTGCCATTTACTTGCTCAACTCTACTTGCCGTGATCTTCTACAAGTGACCTAAGGTTACCTACTGTAGTTGTGTGTGTGCGTGAGAGAGAGCAAGGAATTATTCAACATGTATATGTATGTACATTGCTAGTACAGCATCTAACTAAAATTGCCCTTGTGGATAAATAAAGTTGTATTGGATTGGATTGGATTCTTGCAAACAAAACTACTGAAAAAAAGCTTTCTGTACTTCAATAATAAACTTATTACTAATCAATGATCGTTTATTATTTGCTCCTGGCCTAAGTGCAAGCCATAGTCATTTACACTTATCACTTTACCTTTAGTGAAACTTATTAATTAAACTTTCGCCGTAAAAGAAATATAACCCTTGTCCTATGTGAGACTAGAACTGGAAATACTAAGAACGTTGTATGTTTGGAATGGGATTCTACGAGTTTAAATAATGATGTCCTCTTTCTGTCGTTGGCAATCAACTCTTCCTCAATCCGTGAACACTTTCTGACTTAATGCTAGTGGTAAAATTATGAATTATGACTTATCTATATATGAGTGTTGACCACATCCACGACTATGGGATGATAATAATAAATCGAACTACGAAAACAGGTTTTGTTCAATGTCGAATCACACAATGAACACAGTAGCTCTGTTTTCATAGATAAACTATCAAAGACTTGAAATACGTCGATAACGTCACACCTACCGTCCTGTTATAATAGGAAAGGAACAAATGAAAGAATTTACCAGGAGTTGACTTCTGAAGTTCTGCTGTAGCTTCCACTTCCTGCACGAAATCCGATGATTAAGTAGTTTAGATTGCAGCATCTGATTGGCTGAGTACTTTTCTTTGGGCCAATAACTTATTGCAACACATCAAGCATAAGGTATGTTAAGGGAGCAATATTATGTAGAATATGAAACACTAAGTTTTATAGCAAAACCACCGAATTTGTCTCCCATTTCAATCCATTTTCGAATATAACATTTTACAGTAATTATAATTTGACTCATTTAGTTTTCAATATTACGCACATGCAAACGTGATAATTAATTCATTAAAAGGATAGCAGATCCCTGTCCTTTCTCTGCCAGTCCAAGACAGATGAAGCGAAAGTTTGCGCGAAATCTTACCTTAAAGCTCCCTTTTCTGGGGCAGGATTACAGAAATTTCAAACACATTTCATTCTGCTCAAAGTGGTTAAGTAATTAATGATTTTTTTCCGGTTAAAGAATTTGCATAAGCCACGACTTATTTAGCTGGCGAGAGAAGGCTGTTGTGCAACTACGTTGGGTCAAAGGTCAACCACCGATCTTTATCTTCGTCGAGTTTTTTATTTTAAATTATCAAGAATGTTGTCCACGTCATCGTGATAAAGCATTTTACAACATTTAAAAATGTCGATATAGATTACACATCACAAAAACCCCAATTAAAGGGCTGTTGTAACTGTCATGTTTCTGTTGGTCGTAATATTTCAAGAAGTGTTTCCCTTAGAACAAGTACAGACACAAAATTCTATCAAATTTCAGTTAAACATGGATTTCTGTTTGTTTCTGTCTTTTTGTGTGATATGACAGGAAGATGTTATGGAGATGGTATTAGTTCACTGGTTTCCAGGTTGGATAATCAGCAGTAACCATATACAAACACAGAAATGTTTCGAACGATTAGTGTCATGATTTTTGTCATTTTCAGAATTTTTTAAAAGCAGATTTTCTCAAACCGTCATTCAGTTTTTTTGCTGTGATCATATTAATCAAACCGTTTATTACTTCTATCCCAACCTAAATAAAAGAGAAGAAATATAAGTTGAAAGATGATTTTATTTGCCTTCTGATGACAGGTAAAGATATGTGATTGTGGTATGACCCATAAGAATGTTGGACCTCAGTGATGACAGTCAAGAACTGATCCCTGATGATGATGAAGGCAGGAGTATATCATCAGAGTATCAAAGTAGGTAAACATACACAAACATTCAACCTTCATTGGCCGGTTTAATAATAATGCAAAATTTGTAAAATGCATACTCACACTCCTAAGCCTAAGGAACATGCTCTTAGCACTTAAGAACAAGAAAAAAACATGGACAGCATACGTGGGACAGAAAAAGAACATATGAACGATAAAAGAATAAACAAACAGTGCTAACAAAGAATAAAATGAAATACAGAAAATGCAGAGTGGAACTAAATAACAAGAACACAAGCTGAGAGTAACATGATATTGCAAAAGGAAGGATGTGATAAAGGACTGGCATGGTAGGAAAGGGTGTTAGTATGGTAGTATGGGACACCATATATAAGTAGTATGGAACATAGCACGCATACACACGCACACAGGGAAGGTACAGGCTGGCGATGGGGGGTAATCACTGGCCTGGTGACAACCCCGAGACTGAAGGAGAGCGGGAGGGGGTCAACTAGCGACAGTGTAGGTGCGCAGGTGTGTTTGGGGGAGTGGAGCGTGAAGGTCGGGTGAAGAGGCCAGTGGTCAGAACATGAGGAGACAGCGCGGAGGTGGGAGCACATTCCACCGAGAGCGCCAGTGTGTTGTGTAGAGTTTCGCCATAGCCAGCACCATCAACTGCTGTTGGAGTAAAACGATCCAGAACCCACGAAAGTGCTGTGTTTTGTTGTTGTGGGAAGATTGGGGGGAGATCACCTGCATCTTACCCTGTTACCTTAGGAGTACAAGATTACTATAGTTTACAAGATCTGTTCTGCATCCTTACACAACACTACCACCATAACTAAAACTTGTCAGTTTAACCAATGTTTGGGGTAAACGGGAAGTGACAACGATGAAATAGGAATACCCTGATATATATATATCAGCTTAAAGAACAGAGGAAGGAAAGATACCCCAAGAAACATTTCCAATCTGCTTTTTTGAAGTATAATCAAAATATTTTTCGACTTGATGTAACAGATTTTCCTCATGACATAACAAATGCATAAGGCATAAATTGTCATAACCATTCTCATGATTTGGGGTACCATGGTTTTTCTTGTAACTTTCATTTTTCTTATGCAGATGGGACCTGCACAGGCTGATACAATTTTAAATATCAAGATTTTGATTTGCCTTTTTGACAGGTGTATGGAGCATTGGTGAACATTGCCGAGCTGAGTGGTCAGGCAATGGCAAATACTATGATGGAGTCATAAGAAAGTTTCGGCGTCTGGAAGCAGGCAAAGTCTTAGCTCTTGTTAAATTCTTGAGCTATGACTCAGATGATAGCGAAGAGGTTGACATTCAAACTTTGCAAAAGGTTAAATATGCAGGGTCCAAGAGCAAAGAAGGTAATATATTGTCATAAAACTGATTATTTGTGTAAATTAATGGGATTAATGGGGGGGGGGACAAACGGTGTGTATGTGGGGGGAACAAGTGTGCACTAATGGGGGCAGGGGGCAAGTGTACATATATGTGTGCAAATTGGAGGGGGGAACTATGTGCATATATCTGTACATGGGGGCAAGTATGTGTACATGGGAGGGGTGGGGGCCAAGAGTGCACGTGTTGTTTTTATGTGTGTGGGTGTGCACATGTGAGACAGTGTGTGTGTGTATTTATATGCATGCACGTTTGTGAACACCTGCATATTTTAAATATTCTCAGAAAGGTTTACATGAAAGACTATTTATGTTATAACAGTCATTAGTGTCTATTAATACACATTTTTATAACACGGGGCAGTAAAGTAACAACTATTTTGCAGGTCTCAAGGCAGACCAGGGGCAGAGTAGCCAGTGTGAAGCAAAGAGAGGTTTGTTTTTCCCCCTGAGAGGTGATGAGAATCAAATGTGGTTGCAGTGAGTACATTTGTTTATTAATAGCTTTTTGTATTAATTGAGCCATTATTTGGTTTATGAATGTTTTTATTTCTAACATTAATGGGTATTATATGGCTGATATATATTTGAAACCTTTCAGGGAGAAGTATGGTCATGAGGTTGATTCTGACAATGAGGCAAGCCAGCCATCATGCAGCACCATGGCACAGGCATCAGACTGGATAAATAGCAGTCCAGATAAGCCACAGACCGTCTGTAAAAGGAAGCAAAAAAAAACTGCTTTCAGTGGATCACCCAAGAAAAAGTGTCTCCGAAGAAATAAAACTGAATATTTCAGCAAAATTACACAGAGGTATGGGTCTGCATGTGCATGTATATATCGGAGGTAAGAAGATATACTGATGTAGTCTAGTGATGTGACCTGTAAATAACACTGTAAATTTTGTATATAATCATTTCATTGTTGTTTTGGTGTGGTGCAACACATTCATGACCACCCATGGTAGTCATAGATGTGATCTCTAGAGGTCATATAGCATGATTCATAGTCTGGTGATCTGGCTTCAATAATTATATAGTGTGACAGATGTGGGGGACAGTCTGGCTACTGTCATGTGATGGTGTCACAGTATTGTGAATGCATGGATCTAGAGACAGGAGGGCAGCAGTCACACTCGCTGCTCATACTCGTTTTAGTTGGGGGTAATGTGATAATTCTATAACCATTTGCTGTTAAATTTTATTAGGTTTGAGGAACCCAAGCTAAGATATGATAAATTATAGAAGGTTCAGATTAATAGGAAGTTTGTGACGTTTCCTTCATTAGAATGCTTGACATTTCATGCTATTATTTCTTACAGAAAGAACTAATCATTATAAACCCTTCGCCAACCCTCATGTTTAAAATTTGCAACAGAAAGCATGTTGATGCCTGCCAAGACCACACCATTATGGTTCACAAAGGAGGCCAGGGTTCAAAATCATTAATTGAGTCACCAAAGTGCCAAATTAAAGATCACACAACTCCAGACTCCCATTTGGAAGATCCAGCTGTTGTGAAGAACTTAAGAGGTATTCTTTGGTCTAAACAATTAAGGTATCTTTGTCCACAGAACTCTAGTCTTTTTGTGACCAATTTTATCAAAAGTTTCATTTTCATTATTAAGCACTCTTTTTCCAGGGTTTGATGAGCATGACATGGAGAAACCCAAATTCAGTTTCCCTGCACCTGGTCCTAAAGTACCTTTCAACTTGAGTGATCATGATGACAAGATTAAGGTGTGTAATTTTCATCATGTTAAATTGATGATCATGATGTCAGTCTTCGAGGGATACAATGCTTACCTACAAGTAGGCTTTACGAAGACATAATAAGGATGCATACTATGTTATTTTAGTCAAGAAAAAGTTGAATATAAAATTGCTTTAAATGGCTGTTTGCTAAGCATTAATCATCCACATCACACCTGCACATGCTGCCACTAAAAAGCGCAGCCTTGATCAGTGCTTCAAGTAGTGCCTGCCATACATGTGCAACCCAAGTTAAGTCTCTATGTTTAGCTTTAGTTTAGTTTATTCCTTGTATTTCCTCAAGGAGCAGAGAGCTGCAACATCACCTCGCCAGTGGACTAGGTTTTGGGCAGCCCCCTTCAGTTGGGCCAATGTGGTTTCGACGTCCTTTGCCTCGGTCTCGACCATTCTTTTCTAAGTCCAGTTTGGTCTCCCAACTCTCCTCTTCCCCTGAGGGTTCCAGTCAAGTGCCTGCCTGGCCATGGTGTCAGCTGTTCTGTGCAGGGTATGTCCTATCCACCCCATTTGTGCTTTGTGATGTCTTGGCTAGTGGCATTCTGGTCGGTTCTCTTCCACAGGCTGCTGTTGAGGATCTTTTTGGGCCACCTTATTCCCGGAATATGGTGTAGGCATCGGTTGGTAAAGGTCTGGAGCTTGTTGTTGATGGTGTTTGTCATTCTCCAGGTTTCAGAACCATACAGTAGGACTGCCTTCACATAGGTGTTGAAGATGTGGGTCTTGAAGATGCTCGGGAGTTCCAGACGGGGCATAGGCTGTTAAAAGCATGCCTAGCTTTGCTGATGCAGCTTTTGATGTCATCATCCTCTCCACCGTCCTTGTTGACAATGCTTCCCAGATACTTGAAACTGTCTGTTTCCAGGATGTTCTCTCCTAGAAGGGAGTTCCTGCTTCTTGTTGATTCTCCTCACTTCAGTCTTCTTTCTGTTGACCTTTAAGCCAGTCTTCTCTGCTTCCTCTGCTAGCCTACTCAGTTTGGTTTGTGCATGTTGTTGTCGATGAGATAGAAGACTGATGTCATCTGCAAAGTAACAGTAACAGCTTTTTTTTTTTTACATGAGTGAGTTGTTAGCCCAAAGCAAACCCCCCAACCTGGAGGGCCAGGGTGCAACATTTTAGTCTGGCCTCTCCTTTAACAGACCTGTTCGGCTTGGTTACACCTGCCAGGAGTATTAGGCTCCTGTCAACATAGCTCTGTGGATCAACAAGGTGCTCAAGCCACCACACCACAAGGTATGTTGCAACAATTGGTGGTGGGTAGGTCTATATAGGAAGTGTTAAATGCCACATTGAGGCAGTCAGTGGTGCAGTGGCTAAAACGTTTGTCACCATGTATCATCAACCTCAGGGAATAGGCCCACAAAGTGGGCAAAGGTGTCCTATAGGTACATGGAGCGGACAAAGGTATCATATAGGCACAAAGAATGGAAGGCATCATAATCAAGCCATTGCCTCAAGCTGATTACACTCTCAAGGTCTGCACCACCTGCACTGACACATACGTGTACACAATCCACTTACACTAAATTGATTATTCTCACAAATGACTTCGAGCTCCCAGCTTACATCCCAACAAACCTCTCAATACAAATTAGTGTAAAATGAAAAGAATTATCAAGAGTTTTTACAATATTTATACAAGTCCACATAAACATTAAATGATTTCAAATGGCTATTTGTCTAAGGTTCCTGTTAATCTTCCTGCGGTTAATCCAGATAACATGTAAGTCAATGCCATCCCTTAATAACACACACTACATACTACACTCATTCCTGCATTCATTCACCGCTTAGATTTACACAGGAAACATAGAGGCCCCTTCCATTGCATGTTGACAAACTGAGGCATATCCATTGGTTCCTTCATCGATTGTAGTTGCCTTCTTTGCCCCACATACTGTAGGGATTAAGATCAACTGCCTATGGAAGCAGCTTCTCCCTGTGCGAGCTTGTGTCTCCTCCATCACCTGCAGGCCATAACTGCTGTGTAGAGCCAAACAGCACCTAATGACATGACACAACACTTATCTACCAACCTCAAGAATCCACTGCTGAAAGGAGAAAGCCACTGGTGAGATGAAAGTGTTCAGTATTCCGATGCAGAGCAGGCCTGTGTTGAAGTAGTAAAGATTCCAAGAACAACTCTCAGCAAAAGCTTGATATCAACCAGCATGATCAAAGCCACTCTTTACGACAGAGTTTTTGTTGTTGTATTTCTATTGGTGTTAGGACTGGTCTAGCTAGTTTATAGCAGTGTTTTCATTGGTGACTTTAGGATTGGTATTGCCAGTCTAGTTAGTTTATCAGCTTCTTCATTCCCCTTTATTCTTTATTTTGGAACCCAAAAGAACCTAATATTATTATTTTCCTTGTTTATCTTGTTTATGAGAGGTAGCATCTCATACACTATATCTGTTAGATGCTTTTTTTTAAAGCGCTTGGAGTGCCGACAGTGGGTCTGAAATTACAAGGTATTGTTGTGTCAGGTCCTTTACTCTAGGTTATGCTGTCTGAAGAGCTGTTTGTATGACAGTCAACTCAGCTGTGAAGATTGAGTTATGCATTGGTAGTCTGGTGGAGATTGAAATGCTGTCAGAGGAGTAATCTTGCCATCCAGTCGCTTATGTCTCTAGGCAGGGATGGCTCTGGGCTCATGGCTGCCATAGGCAGAGAAAGAAAATGGCCCCTTTGCCTGCCAGTGTCAATAAAAGCAAGTGATGACCCATAATATTCTCATGATGGCAGAACATTAGTACTATATATAGCTTACTCCTCCGACCCTAGCAACACTAAATGCACGCTTAATTAACTAATTAACATTTTTCAGCCACATTGCTGTCAGCTGTGTCATTATTTTCTCACTGTTTTATTTTGAATATATGTTGGCATGGCGGCCCCTTGGATTTGGTGGCCCTGTTCAGGTGCACAGTTTGCACATGTCTAAGGCCACTTCTTCTCTGGGTCATGAGATCCATCAGAATATATCTGAGTATAGTCTTTGTAGGCGGTGCTTGGTTTGTGCATTATTTCTGAAGTGATTTGGTGTTGGTGTTCTTTGTTGAATTTAGTGAAGTCTAAGTCTATCTGTGGTTGTGAAAGTGTCCAGAGAGGTGTCTGCATGTTGGTGTGTAAGGTGGTGTAGTGCTTGCTTCTGCTCCCTAGATAGATGAGGCCTCTAGAGATTCCTCCCAACTCCCGGTGACCTTGTAAATATATGCATACATCTTCTTAACCATCACCTTGTACAAATCCACCCTTGCATGGAAGGACTAGTCCACTCCTTCACATTTTTCCAACTAGTCTTTTGTCCACCTCAGTGCAATAGGATCTATAATCAGATTTTCAATTTTCAGCAGCTAGAACCCAACACTTAACTTTAAGAAAAGCATGTTAATATTTATTTCCCATGTATCACAAGTTCTGGTTTAGTTTTAGAAGAATGCCTGTTCTTAATAACTGTGCTGCAGATTCCAGCATGTCTCAACCAGTACCTGCGGGACTACCAGCGGGAGGGAGTACGCTTCCTCTTCTCTCATTTTCAACATGGCCAAGGTGCTGTTCTGGGAGATGACATGGGGCTTGGCAAAACTGTCCAGGTATCTTTGAGAGTATATGTATATACATTTTTTAAAACATATATTTAACAGTGTGTGCAAGAGAAAAAGAAAGAGTATGCATACTTTTTGTTGATTAAGGCTTGGTGTAGCCAAGTTGTGGGGGTTAAGGTGTGAATAAGCAAACTTTCTCCCACTTTGAGAAATGAACAAGCTTGAACACAGGATTTGAAATAGATGCAGAAAATGTCCGACCCTTTAATGAACAAGCTTGAGCAAAAGCCACAGCTGCATCCCTCTGCAAGTCTCAGTGTTGCGTCATCAGCAGTGATAAATAACCCAAGCTGTCTCTCCCTTGTTCTGTCATGCTGCTGATCAAATCTACAGGACATCTGTCATCCTTTCTCAGCTCTGCCGTCATATACCCCTCACAAGACTTCCTTTTTGTCAATACTCCTCCAGTTTTCACCAAAGAGCCCTTACCAGTCGCCGTGGGGCACACTTTTTGCAATGCTCATGTAGGCTCACACCAATGTGCACAGAGAGCCCAAATATCAATCAGCACTGAGCTACTGGCCACCTCTCTACACCACCAAATCTACAGTTCTTCATGTCATGGAGGTCTTGTTCTGGCAACATCTGTATACTAGTCATTTCAGGCATGGGATGTGGGGTTTCATTTGGATGTAATGATTTGCTTTTCGTTTTGTACTTACAGGTCATTGGATTTTTGTCAGCACTGCTAGGCAAAGAAGGAAACAAAGCAGATATAATGCGCCAAAAGCCACACTTCATCCGCAAGGTAACCACGGCAACCAACTCATCACAACAAGTTGTCATAAACCCTGTAATAAAGCTACCTGGTTGTCAAGAACTTGTAAAATATATAGAAAATTTTGGGTAGATTTAACGTGTATGCCAGTATATCTAGTGTTATTTTTTTTTACCTGTGATACATTTGGCATGAAGATTATAAGAATTTAGCAACATAGAACTCTGCTGCACATCTGGAAACAGGACCATGCCACCCCACTCCTACGTTGTCTACACTGGCTACCCTTCCGTTCTAGCATCCAGTGCAAACTGTCCGTGCTGTGTTTTAATTTCTTTGCTGGCACCTGCCCTGATTATTTCTCTGAACTGCTCTTCCCTTACATCCCAGCTACACAACTCCGCTCGTCGTCTGATGATCGTCTCCTGACTCTTTCTGTCACCACAACAACAACATACGGCCACAGGATGTTTAGTTATTGTGCAGCCAAACAATGGAACTCTCTCCCTTTCCCTACCCGCCACCTACCCACGATTGAATCTTTTACACGAGCACTGAACACGCACCTCTTCTGTAAACATGAGTGCTAACAACCTTTCCCATAATGCTAGTCCTTTGTCACACCCTTCCTTTTACAATATCATGTTACTCTCAGCTCTTGTTCTTGTTATTTGGTTCCTCTTTGCATTTTCTGTATTTGATTGTATTCATCATTAGCACTGTAGTTTATTCTTTGCTAGTTCATATGTTATTTGTTTTCCTGTCCCTCGTATGCTGTCCATGTCTTGTTCTTGTTCTTAAGCACTAAGAGTATGCTCCTTAAGAAAGTTGAGTTTGTATGCACTTTACAAATGTTGCATTTATTATTATTATTAATGAATATTTATTTTAAACTAGAAAAAATTAAGAGTGTTGTTTAGTTATGTGATGTAAGTGAGATACATGTATTTTTACGTGTTGTTGTGTAGACTTTGTGACTCTTTACTTGTACTTTGTCGTGTGTGTTGTCAAATAACCTTGAACCCTGACTGGAATACTTGTACTTTGCAGATGTCAGACACCAAGGAGCCGGAGGGTGGCGTGCATCGTCATCCATTCTTGATAATCTCACCAGGCAGTGTACTGTATAACTGGATGGAAGAGCTGGACACATGGGGATACTTTACAGTCAGGTGATGCATCTTGAGTTATTACAGTTTTAAATTACACTAGATTATTTGAGACACCCTCTTTCTAATTTAATTTTATATATTTTATGTGTGTGCAAATAATGATTTTTGACTTGTTCAAATATTTCTCAGTAATTTCATTGCTTGTGACAGGAAGTACCATGGCAGTGATAAGGCCACATGTTTAGCTGACATATCCCAGGGCAAAGCAGAGGTGGTAGTCACAACCTTTGAAACTTTCAGAGACAATTTTGTAAGCATCACTTCTTATATATTTTGTATGTATTGTTTTTGCTATATTTTGTATGTATTGTTTCTGCTATGTCTTGTAAGTATTGTTTCTGCTATGTCTTGTAAGTATTGTTTCTGCTACATTTTTTTTCAAGGTTATTGTTCCATCTGTCCCATTTTTTTCTGTTCTTTCCCCACCCAGGACATGTCACTTGTCCCACCCAGCACACTTCATCCTATCTTTGTCTCTCTCTACTTGTATACTAGCCAAGCTCAAAGCACGCAATAAAACTTACACACAAGTAGACAGGAGCACAGAGGGATGTCCCACAACACCTTGTCAGGAGTGTGAGCACCACTTCCTCTTCATACACAAACAGGCATCCATACACAACGCTGCCACCCCATAGGCACACCCACACACAAACACATGTGCATGCAGTGTAAAGGAAACCAGAGTAGAAAACTACCAATAGTCAAAGTAGGGGGATCACATCCACAGAGAGGTATGTCTGAGTTGAGATATTACTCATTAAGACCTTATTCTCACTTGTGTACTTTCTCTGCACTGACAGTATAGAAAAATGCTCCACAAGAAAAAGTACTCAAGACAGACTCTTACGGTAACTTTCCTTATGTTATGCAGGACAGTCTGAATGCAGTAACCTGGGAGGCTGTCATTGTAGATGAAGTACACAAAATCAAAGTAAGTGTAAAATACCTATAATTTTACCACCTTTCTCTTCACCACACCTACCTTTCTCTTTACTTATAATACACATGGACATGTACATAAACTCAACATTCTTTTTATCTATAATACACCTGAACACACAAATACCCCTTTCTCATCAACTACAGTACACCTGAATAGACAAAAACCCACCTTTCTCTTTTCCTACAGTCACCTGGACACACAGTTACCTGCTTGTTAGCTTTTAGCCATATTCTTAGATGCACACATACAAGTTCAAGGACTATAAGGTGTTTTGTCACCTCAGTGAAAGGTTTTCTTTTCAGTGTCTGAAAGCACAGAGTACTCGAGCTTTGAAAGATCTGAAGTGTCTTCGTAGATATGGACTGACTGGTACACCCCTTCAAAACAGCTTGCTGGAGCTGTGGTGTATCTTAGACTGGTGAGACAATGGTTTTTATATGACTGTGTGATCTCTTTTTGTTATTTCTTTTGTTTAATTACAATTTTGTTATAGCCTTTATTCAGTGGAAAAGAGGTTCATATAATTGTTTAACAATATACAGAGATATGTATGAGTAAAGAAAATAAAAAAGCTCAAGACTGGTTTTATATGTGAACAGCTATTTGGGGATGATGTGGGAAAACCATTTTAGTCACTATGAGATCTCAAATAGGACACAAAACCAGGATCATCAGATTGAAGATTTTGGGAAGGAAAAGAAATTTTAGTGAAATCCTGTGTCTGCTACTACCTGCACAGCGACAGATTAAAACTGTCATAAAAGAGCTTTCTTTTCTTGAATTATTGATGCGAAAC
Organism: Pomacea maculata; assembly: GCA_004794325.1. Taxonomy (NCBI): domain Eukaryota; kingdom Metazoa; phylum Mollusca; class Gastropoda; order Architaenioglossa; family Ampullariidae; genus Pomacea; species Pomacea maculata. The sequence goes on from SRHC01002731.1 coordinate 40,862, forward strand.
TGTTTTGTGACTATCCATCTGTGCAGATCAAAGTGTCCCAGGTTGGGAGGTGTTTGTTTGTCAGAGATTTCACACATGATCTTTTATTTGTTATTTGTTTATTTACATGTATTTCTTTATATCATTTCATCAATGTGAAGTCAGTCATTTAAGGCTGGACTACAAAATCACTGGTTGTTGGCATGACAATGTTTTTGATCTGATAATGTACAAGTATATAAATCTAGCATATCTTGTTGTGATAGTCTACAATATAAATAAAATAAAGCTCTTGTTCATAATCTGAGGCTGTGAGCAGAGTGTGCTGAATTTCATGTTTATGATGAGAAGTTAAGGTATGAGTGTTTTGTCCGTGTTGATACTAAGCTAAGAGTGTTATGCAGGATACAGTGCTTTCTAGTTAAGCCTCATGTCTTGTCATGTCTTGTATTGCAGGGTGCAGCCAGGAGTACTGGGTAGCAAAGAGGTCTTTGAAAACAGTGTGGTGAAGGTGATAGAGCGTGGTCAGAAAATGAATGCTACCAAACAAGAACTTGCTAAAGCCAGAAAAAGTCAGTTGGATCCAGTTACATTTCATCAGCTCTTATTGAGCAGTGTCACTAGTAATATTTCATCAGATCTTATTGAGCAGTGTTACTATTAATATTTCATCAGCTCTTATTGAGCAGCGTCACTAGTAATATTTCATCAGATCTTATTGTGCAGTGTTACTATTAATATTTCATCAGCTCTTATTCAGCAGTGTCACTGTTAACATTTCATCAGCTCATTGAGCAGTGTCACTGTTAACATTTCATCAGATCTTATTGAGCAGTGTCACTGTTAACCCCTTTTAAAATTTTTTTGTTTAGAATTCTAATATGCACATATTCCTTGTGTTTGCAGAGAAAGAGGAGTTTGCGCAAGTGCGTTGCAAGATGTTACTACGCAGAACCAAGCGAATTATTGCAGACCAGCTGCCAAGAAAAAGTTTGTACCATTCCTGGGTCTTGAATCAACACATTGACAATACTTTGGCATAGAGCTTAGACCAGAAGCATTATGCTAAGAGGCTCGGGATAAAACATTAAAATGTTACGCATATAAATTCAGCTTTAGTATATAATGTATGGGTGCTGTGTCATTCAGGGTATAAGGTGAGGATGCTGTCAGTTTCGGTGTATGATGTATGGATGCTGTTTCAGTTTTAGTGTGTAATGTGTGGGTACTATGTCAGTTTTCCAATGTGACAGTTATATTATGTTAAAGCATACAGTTGATAAATGATATGTCTCACTTGAAAAGGTTTTACGATTCTTTCTTTTACTACTCTTTAAAAAAAGTTAAAAATTATTGTTTAAAGTTATTTTCTACATAAACATTATCGCTGCAGCGGACCGGGTGGTGTTCTGTCAGCTGATGCCTCTACAAGTGGATGTTTACCGTGCTATCTTGTCACACCCTGAAATGAGATTTGTCTTGCACATGGATGAAGCCTGCACTTGTGGTAGTGGGTTGATGCAGCGCAGTTGTTGCAGAAAGGTGAGTCATCTGATTATATGCTAGATGAACCTTATAATACACTTCAATACTACAATCTTCTCACCACAGATAAATTTCCATTCCACTCACTTTGTAGCCGTCATAGCACTAAATGCATACACAAGAACATCAGGGAATATGTTAGTTGTCACAAACCTGTAACGACTACTTACTGTGCTGGGCCATTGATTGGTCACCACTCTGTGCCATTCAGTGATACACTGCATCATAGCAGCAGGGAAAAATGGTCAGCAAGCCGACCCTTGACAAAAAGTAAACTAGATTCTAGTCATGCAGTTGAAAACTTCCAGCTGCACACAAGAAAGGAATGTGGCACAGTTTACATGTCTGCTGCATGAAACAACACAGCCTCAGTCTCCTGCAGACTGAGGAATGAAAGGTTTTTTTCTTCCTGATGTGCAGATAGATATTTTTGTTGGTCTTTGCTGACAAAGTAAAAGTTCTGTGAAAATTCCTCACCTTTGATTTGTTCCCAGAAAATAAGAGGAGAGGCTGGTGAAGAAACCGTGCAGTCACTGATGTTGTCATTCATGCATGTTCTGCTGAAGGCAGCCAATCATGCGGCCCTTCTCATTCCTCACAAAAGAGCTGGGTCACAGCAGTCTCAGAGGCTGGAGAAGATGTGCAAGATTGCTTTCCAAGACCACCCAGAGTTCATCAGTCAGACCCATGAGGCAGCATTCAGAACTCTGTCGGACCCTAAATACTGTGGCAAAATGAAGGTCAGATGTCTAGTGATAAATCTCACATGGGTTTGCTTGCGTATGGAGAGTGTGCATACCTACATGTGCACATGCATATGAATGCACTAACAATATTATCATACGTCCATTTTTGTTAGCAAACGGCAAACACTTTGTGTTGTATTCTCAGGTCTTGCAGGGGATGTTGTCAGTGTTCATGAAGTCCCACAGCAAAGTTCTTATTTTCTCCTACTCTACTCGGGTTAGTGGACTTTTTCTCACTTTTATACTTTACCTTTTGCGATGATGAACAACTCCCATTTACTTAAGAATCATATTCAGTATCAAAAAGGTGTTACCCTGTGATGATAAACAACTCCTATTTACTTCAAAATAATATTCAGTATCAAAGCTGTGGTTTGTACATCATACCATAGTTTATATGCATGCTCTGATTTTTTTTTTTTTTTGCAGCTTCTGGATATTCTAGAACAGTACATAATAAGTAAAGGTCATGAGTATCGCCGCATTGATGGAACTATCACAGGCATGCGACGTCAGCAAATTGTGCGCGAGTTTAACAAAGATTCCAACATTGCCCTCTGCCTTGTGTCCACAAAGTAAGATATAACTGTGATGATAGTAAAATCCCTTTATCTTACCAGCTTGAGGGAACTGGATTTCTGGATTTCACTGGATTTTGATGTTTTCTGAGTTAATTTTTATTTTGAAGTCCATGGTTTGTAATGTTGTGATGGCGATTGTTCTGGGCTGTGTTTTTTTGATTATGACATTATTTGGCTTCAGTTCTTCCGTCAACTAACAGTCTTCACTCTGATAATGCATTTTGTTCTCAATAAAGTTTCTTGTTTTGTGCACCTAAACAGCAAGGTGAACCAGTTCAACCTGTGGAAACGTTTTTCCTGCATATTCTCGATCTCTTCTATCTAATGACCTCCCCGATGACGTAATAAATGCAGATGTAAATTGTGATCTTCCATCTTGGGCTGTGAAAAAAGTGAAACCAGGCCCACAGAATTCTTTTCATTTGTTTTCTGTCCATAAGATTTTGTTTGCATAATGTACCATGAACTTTGTGAAATTTGTCCATTTATTTTGATTTCATAAAAATGGAGTGCTGTGTTCAGTCAGTGCATGTTTAATCAGATGGCACCACTCTAAATTTGTTTGCTTTGCACTTTATCCTTTTTTCCTTCCTGTTGTTTTGGTTGGTATCTCCTGTTTCATGATGATTATTTTCATTATTTGTAAAGAGCCAGGAGCTTGTACACAGGGTTGGGATATAGTGCTATAAAAGTGAATTTCATTGTTTTCGTCATTATTATAATTATTGAGAGATGTCCTCCCAACATCCCCTTCTGCCTTGTGTCCACAAAGTAAGATTTCAGCATGATATCTTGCCCTCCGTATCTGCCACATAACATCAATACCAAGTGTTTGATTTGCCTGCAGTTATATCACCTATAGGGCAAATGCTTGCTAGCAAATTGATATCATGTCACTGTCTTGTTGGTATTTTTTCTTGAAGAATGTCTAGACTGACATGGGACTAGATGTGCAAGTACAGTTTGATTCTTCAATTTATTGTCCTAATGAAGTGAATTACTGCCTGTAACTCTTGCTGTGTTGGTCTTTCAAACTTCTTGCTTGATGAGCTCTCAGTAGCCCAGAACAAAGCTTCTGACATTTTCTGTATATTTAGAACACTGATCACACTAACCATAAGATCACTATAGTATTACTGTTGCCATTATGGCTTCTTCCCAAGCTGTGTGTAGAAACCCTCATTCCTAGCACTCAGGTTACCTTCTCCACACATTAAGCTCAAAAATTTTGGGTTACTTCCCACTAATTCCTTAAGCTTCTATCCCATTAGTTTGTATTAATATTGCAGGCATTGAAATCATGGCTAGGTTTAAACCAGCATTAATGCTGTAGGCATTCAAGTCATATTTTTGAAAGCATTTATCCTTCACTGGTATTCTTACCCTTTTCTCTCTTTTGATCCCAGGCCCTGCATGCATTGATTCCATGCATTGTTTTTTTGATCTTCATTTACTTATTAATTTCTTATGAGCCTTTCTTCATGCATTATTATTCTTTCTCAACGCATTATTCTTGAAGCATCCATTGTGAAGGACAGCCATGTTTAAATCAGTTGTTATGTTATCAACCACAGGGCTGGTGGTCTAGGTCTGAATCTTACAGGAGCTAACAAAGTCGTGATTTTTGACCCCAACTGGAATCCAAGTCATGACTTACAAGCCCAAGACAGGTAATTAAGCAGCACCAGATTGATGTTCATGTATAATAATGCTTGATGCTAAATAAATAATAATGCTAAAATCTAGTTTGATGGATGTAGCAAGTCAGACCATAGTCCATGAGTACCAGACATACTGTGATCAGATACTCATATTAGTATTATCTGAGACTACTTTTGTGTTGCTTTTAATAAGATAGTTCATCAGAAGGCATTTATCAGCTTGTGCAATAGATTAGAGTTTCAATGAATAGGTGCAGAAAGGGAAGCTATAGGGTACATAGTTATTTTTGATGAGTTTTGTTCTGGAAACTGTTAGATAAAAGTTTAGGGCTCAGTCATGTACTCATGTCTGGCGTACTCCCCACTGTACCACAGCTTGTGGCTGTTGTCTGTTGTTATTTCCCCAAATCCTGTCCATCTTACCTCCGCTAGTCCTCAATGTCCCATCAGTACCGTTTTAGCTTGTGGGTGAGGCATATCACTTTGCCACACTGGTGTACGCTCCGCATGCCAATGGATGTTCCCTCTCTGCCTGCTGTTAGGTCATTGTTGATTCAGGCCTCGACCAACATGCTATCTCTTGTGTGGCGTGTATCCATGGGCCTAACATTAAGCATTATTCGCTTGGTAACTGTTTAGGGCCTGCATAATGGTTACCCCCAAGGACCGTATATAGCCCTGCAGATAAATTTTCTGCATGAACTTATAAAACAAGACTTTAGCAAATGAGCTTCCAGTTTCACTATCACTTGAATAGGAAGAGTAGATGATGCAAACTCTCTTGTTGATGAAGGTGCAAAAGCTTGAGCTTTATGGTCTGTTATGTTTTAATTTTTTTGGTTGTAAGCCAGGTTACATGGTGTTATTTTATACCAGAGTGTGTTATAATTTCTGCTGGCTCTAGCAAGCTAACCCCATGTTATTTGATACCAGGGCATACAGAATTGGGCAAAGGCGAGATGTGGAGGTGTACCGTCTGATCTCTGCTGGTACTATAGAGGAGAACATCTATCTGCGTCAGGTGTATAAACAGGTAAATGTGTGAGGATGCTAACAGCACTGTAATATTAAGAGTGAATGACAGAGAGAGAGAGGCAGGCAGACATTTTAGAATTTAGAATGTTGAAAGTCTGCTTGTTTTGACAGAAAACACTCTCATCTCCTAGGCAGTTCTGCTACTCTTTTTGTATAGAATCGCCAAATAATCAGATTCAGAATTAAGTGCATTGGTATGAATGACTTTGTGGCTAGTAACTGACCTGGATCTCTTTCTACAGTACATCATGTAACCTCAGTGGTTTTCAGATTTTCTTTGATTTCAGCAACTAGACAGTGTTGCTGTAGGAACTGAAAATGCTCGCCGCTACTTCCTGGGTATCCAGGGAGACCAGCAAAACAGAGGCGAGCTCTTTGGCATTAAAAACATGTTTGCTCTACGAACTGGTGATTTATGTCTCACCCACGACATCCTTCATGTAAGAACTACTTCCACAATCTTTGTACATCCATGCTCTGTATGTGTGTGTGGCTATATGTGTACATGCTGTGTGTGTGTGACTGCATACTGTGTGGCTATATGGTGTGTGTATGCATGGGTGGGCTCTGTGAGTGTGCATGATGTGTAAATACTTAAAGCTTATTTAGGTACCCATATTTATTTGTGTGAATATTTTGCATGTGTCTATGTACTTACATCTGTGTGTGCATGAAGCATCGGTCTTTAACACCTTACTCCTCAAAAACCAAAAGGCTAGGGGATCACCTTTTGGCTAGACCTTTTATGTGTGTATTTATGTGTCCTTTGCTAATTAAGTGCTTTCTGCCTTAATCCATTGATCACAACACTGTTTACCTTGAAACATTTACTATGTGTGAGCAGAGAAATGCCAGAGTAGAGGCAAGCATAGCTGGCCATAAAGTGGCTGACTATATACCATCCTGGCGTGAAGAAAAGGCAGTGAGGGGAGAAGACTCTGATCAAGACTACTCAGAAGAAACTGGTGAAGTTGAGAGTAACTCGGTCACTGGCGAATCAGTCAACGTTTTGAAAGAAATGTTTGATTTGGGTAAAGAATTTGATTTCACTTTGTCAACGTAGTAGCAAACTTGGGTCTTGAGAAGCCATTCTGTTTCATTAATATCAGATTTCACTGCAGTGATGTTTAAGATTTTCTGATTGTGTTTCAGGTTCTGATACAGAGGATGATATGCCCATTGCTTCCCCATACAGGGGCCTACAGCCAGTGTCTGAGCCACCCAATTGCTGTTCCAAAGGAAAGAAAGCTGTCTCAACCTGTCATAAGTCCAGTAAACATAAGGCAGGACAGTCTGATGGGGGAAGGAGAGCTTTCTTCAAACAAAAAAATAAACCCTGTAGCATGGACGTCTCAGAGACAAAAACATCTAACAACTGTCAGACAAGTGTTGGTTTTAATTCTCTCCAGGAGGAGGTTGTGAGTCCCTTGGAAAAAACACAGCAGAAGGATGTTACTGTGAGAGATGATTACAAGTTGACCAATCCAGACTTGCAGGACGGGAAAGGAAGAATGTCCGGAACTGAGGATCAGCTGACCACACCTTCCTTCTCCTCCATGTCCTCAGTCTTTGGTAATCCCAACTCCTTTCTTCACCACTTACCTCCTTAGTGCAGGAGTTAAAGCTAATTTGTATATGCAACAATAATATATTTCTGGTTTTTGCCTTGTCATTTGGTACAGGAGTTCAAACAGATTTCCATGTATGGCAGTCATGTGGTTTTTTTTAGTTGTTGTCCAATGATAGCAGTCATATAATTCTTCTTGTTATGAAAGTAGTGTGATGATCTTGACCCACTTGTGGAGGTTTGTCATCTTAAAGTTCAGCTGTTTTCATTGTGCTGTACTTAAGGTCTTAGGACAGGGGTGTTAGGAACAGGGGGTTGTTGCCCCTGTCTTTTGTTTAGAGATTTAAGAAATTGTTG